>QKWP01001376.1:64518-142096 GCA_003550325.1 Gigaspora rosea
GAATAATAAAAGATCTTTTATTAAGCTGTATCATAATTTCAAGTCCTAGACGTAATGGAATCGCATATGATACATTTTGACTGTCTTTAGAAAAGATCCACCAATCGTGTAAGTATGGACCATAGTGAAGTTCTGGTACAATAGTACCTGTTACAACAAGTTCACCAGGAGTTATACGAATATTAGTCATTCGGATTCTTGAGGCAATAGAGATTTCAAATAAACATTTTTTTATTAATAATTATAGCGCCGCAATTTACTATATAATTTCTATCGATCACATGCGGATCTGCAATTAAGTGTTATATATCGATCAATATCTATATATAAAATTTCTTGATGTTATACAAAACCTGTGATCATGTGATTTGCTTAACTAAAAAAGCCAATCAAAATTTGATCCAGAACTTGGTCCAAATTAAACCAATTCGGGTTTATTTAAACCAGAACTTGGTTCAAATTGAACCATTTTAGTTCACTTGACAGAAATTGGTTCAAACTGAACCTCATTTAAACCAGAGCTTGGTTCAAATTGAACTACTTTGGGTTCATTTGAGTTCAAATTGAACCACTTTGGGTTCATTTGTACCAAGTTTAGGATCAAATTGAACTACTTCGGGTTTACTTGAACCAAGTCTGGTTCAAATTGAACCACTTTGAGTTCATTTGAACCAAGTTCTGGTTCAAATTGAACCACTTTGGGTTCATTTAAACCAGAAGTTGGTTTAAATGAACCTGAAGTGGCTCAATTAGAACCAATTTCTGGTTTAAGTGAATCTGAAGTTGTTCAATTTAACCAGAACTCAGTTCAAATGAACCCAAAGTGGTTCAATTGACCAGAACTTGGTACAAATTAACCAAAGTCGATCAATTTGAACCAGAACTTGGTCCAAATGAATCCAAAATGGTTCAATTTGAACCAGAACTTGGGTCAAATGAATCCGAAGTGAATCAATTTGCCGAAGTAGTTCAATTTGACTGAAGTGGTTCAATTTGAACCAATTTCTGGTTCAATTGACCTGAAATGGTTCAATTTAAACCAAGTTCTGGTTCAAGTGAACCCAAATTGGTTCAATTTGGACCAAGTTCTGGTTCAAATTTTGATTGGCTTTTTCATTACACAAATCATGTGATCACAGGTTTTGCATAATCTAAAATTTTGTTGAAATGCGCGAATCCAAAAGTCACATGATCTCTATTTGTACTACATTGCACTGACTGGGTCAGAAGGGTCGGAGGCTGGCTGAGGGTGGCATTAGCAAAAATGGGGGTGGAAATAGCAAAGTAATATTCAATTTATATTTAGGGGCATGCCATTTATTATGTAATTTTTACCATGGATACATGGTCAGAGGTAGTGATCACGTCTATATATTATATTAATCAATTAGAATTAGATAAAATAATCACACCATACATGGGTAGAGGTGTCTACTAAATAAAAATATTACGTAATAAATAGCACACCCCTTATATCTTCGCTAATAAAAATTTGATCATAGTAAATTGATCAACATAACTTACATAGTTTTGTTTATTTAATTGATGCAGTTTTGAGTATTTGCATATAGAGTATTTAAATTTTATTAATTTAAATTTAAAAAAACCATCTCCAAGCCATAAGTTGAAATTTACTTAGAGTTTTTGCAAAAAATCAAACATAGAAGCTTTGAGTTTGTTCTAATGAATATTTTTCATTCAAAAGAAACTTGAAAATAAGTACAATTTTTATCTAAGTATTTTAGAATTTCGCACTTTTCCTTATAATTAAATATAATATAAAGTAATATTCAATTTATATTTATGATTTTGCTAATAAAAATTTGATTATAGTAAATTGATCAACATAACTAACATAGTTTTGTTTACTTAATTAATGTTGCACTCTAATACTGTATGTATGTACATAAAATGAAAAATATTTCTGTAAAAAATTCAATTAAAAATCTACAGACTTGTATAATACAGTAATAATTAAAATATACTGTATTAGTTTGTGCTAATATTATCATTGATGTTTAGAATAGTTTACTGTAAAACATTTATTTAAAAACTAACAGACTATTTCATTAATAAACAGTAAAATAGTTAAAGTTATGTTGGTTTATATTGGCATTATTATTGATGTCTATTGTAAAAAATTTATTTAAAAAACTTACCTGCTATTGCAATGAAATGTTTGTCATAATTTACTGAAAAAATTTAATCAAAAAACTTATGAGCTATTGCGGTACAAACAGTATATTAGTTTGTATTTGCATTGTATTAAGTTTATCATAATTTACTATAAAAAATTCAATTAAAAAATTACAGATTTGTGGTGGCTCTTAGTATATAGTTAAAGTCGTGTTTGTATTATCATAATAGTTGCTTTGCAAGCTATTTGCCCAAATGAACATAATACCAGCTGGCATTATAGCTAGTGCCAGCTAACTTTGTTGGTATATGCCCTTTCGGGAAAATGATATTTAGAAACTTAAGTTATATTGATTTTAGTGCTATTATATTATCTGGTTCAATTTCTAGCACTCTAGTTTTATAATAATTATTATGAAAAAATGGATACTGTATCCTTAAATTTTAAATATGAAAATGGATAATGGATTGCATTTCTATTCTAAATATACATTCTACCAATCTTTGACGATTAGCGATTATCATTTCATCAACCTAATAAAAAATCCTATGAAAAAAAAATTGAAAAATGCCAAATATCAGGTAAAATAGACAAATTAATTGACATCGAGTTACCAATTTTTGTGTCTAAAATTATTAATTTTAATATCGTTAGTTATTGTAACTTTTAATAATACAAATGTTTGCAGTCCTTTGTATTTTAAAATAGAATTCTGTACTTGCGCTTATATTTGTTGATCTATACCATATTATTATACAGAAAGCATGACGATTTACACGTGAGAAATAATACTGTAGCGTGACGAATCCATGTGTGAAAAATAAACAAAATTTGACGAATAAGTCATGCGGACCAATCAAACTAAGATTTTGCCGCCACGCTACGTGATTTCATCACTCTATTCATGGTATAACTAATTGGTCATGTTGTGGATGATAACTGGTTATTCACTAGGATATACTGTTTTATGATGTGGCTGAAGGACACGTCATAACGTGGTATCTGCTGTGAAGAAATCAGCAGCTTATCCGACATGTCAACGAACGATTTTTATGTAACTTATTCGGCCTCCTTCTAATAAAATACACAAATTTTCATTCACCTCTTAAGAGGTGATGAAAACTTGCGTATTGTATTAGGATGTGGCCGAATAACTTACACAAAAATCGTTCGGTGTTCACATAAGACATGTCGGATAAAGTAATATTATTCAACACTTTTAACATTGTTCTGCACCTTCATCCAATAAATTAAATGAAAACGTTTATTGCTTTATTATTATAAACAAAATACTGATTGAACTATAATAGTATAATAACTTTTCACTAGTTAATGTAATCGTAGTATAATACTACTATAATGTAAATAGAAACGTCAATCACTAATTAACAAATGATTGCGCAAAACGTGACATGATCATACGCTTACGCTGATCACACAAGCGGTTAAGCAACTAAAATTTACCACTTAGTCACAAATGGTAACACTTTAAATGGCTTTTTCAATTAAAAGCAAACCCGAAATTATCCGAGTTTACATATTTAGAAACCATAGCCAACTGTGGCAACCAACCAAATGTAGACGAACATCCTTGAACATTATTCACTTACGGAAAACTCCGTTCCTGGTATTTTTAATATTAATAATAAAAAAAGGTATTATTTACGAGTAAAATAAAAAAAAAGTAAAAGGATACACCTAGAATTGCGTAAAATAATGCGATTTAACTAAATTTTTTTTGTTGCATTATTTATAATCGCTAGAGTAATAAGTTGACCAAAAAAAAAATAAATTAAATTAAAAAAGAAAAAAACCTTGGCTTTTTGATATTTTTAGAGAAAAAAGTAAATGTTTAAAGAGCAAATTAAACCAAACAAGGAATAAAATGTTAACCTTCTAAAATCAGTTCTTGGAAAATAATACCTTTATATATGTTTTTCATTATTAGAAAACGAAGGACAATTGCCTATATAATGTGACAACAACCTTACATTCTAAATGATATAATAATTATACTTCAATAATGAAATTTGTTTTTATTTTATAAAATAAAATACGTAAATGTCGGTAAATTTTTTAAAATTCTTCTTATAGATTTCCAAATATTCGAACCGAATAAATAAGATAAAGTACTTTATCAAGCTTAAATTATATATGTCACAAATGAATTATGTTACCAAGCCCATTAAAACACATAGCATTGAGCCATAAAGCCATAATGCCGTAAAGCCAATATTCACAATAAATGTTTCAACGTGCGCATATAATGAATGAAATAAATGACAAATACTGTATATTTTTTACGTTACTTTTTTATTTTGACGTTCATGCGAGTAAAAACAATATATTTTTAAATAATTAATAAAGTAATTCCATTTGTTATGCACTCAAACAAATTATTTTATATATGAACATATGAAGACTAAAAATCTTCGAACCTACAACAATTGTTTTTAATTTTACACAAGCCTACTTATATTATAATAATAACGTTTTAAATAAGTGTTACAAATACTCGAGCACAAAAAAATACAACTTTCTAAATATTAATACGGTTCCTAATATTGTAGAATCTATAAATAGATCTCTTAATAAGTACGAAAGGTTGTTAATAAACTTCCAAAAATTCTTAATTACTAATAATTTTTATAATATCATTGGTTGTAAACAAGTGACCGAAGTTATATTCTGTAGAGTTTAAAGAAAAACAAATAAAGAATACTTTGGTAACAAAAAAATTGTTTGCCAGGTGTGACATGGTACTAATGAAATATCGTAAAACGTACCCAATTTTTAAAATGTTATTTATACGTATAATGCACGTGATTTAAAAATTTTTCAATTGCGCAATGTACAAGATAAACTCAATTAGGGGGATGGCTAAAGCCAGGTGCGTTTATATGTTTTTGATTATTTAATTAAAATTAGGGTTAGGGTTAGTTAGGGGTTAGGGTTAGGGCTTGACTTACATATCGGCGTGTTTGGTTTTTAGGGTCACAAAATTATACTATAGTACCCCAAAATTTATTAGATCACGCACTGATCACGCCCTATTTTAATATCATGTGAGTAAAATCACGCCCTATTTTAATATCATGTGAGTATGAAAATCATTTAAATAACACCTCAAAAATATTTATTTACTATAAAAAATATAAGTAAACGCGTTGGAACCCATCGTTCAAAGCCTCAACCCATCGTCTTTTTGACCAATAGGTATATAGTATAGTAGAATTTACTGTTATATAAGTTTTATTTTATATATTAACTATTTAAAATAGCTAGTTATGTCTAATTCAATTAGTACTTCAAGATTTACTTGTTCTCTTTGTACACGTTCACGATCTTACAAGACTCAACGTGGTCTTAAACGTCATGAAACAATAAAACATAAGGACCATAATATACTGTCTTTGCATATATTGCCACTACCTAACTATGAGCTTGATCATATTAAAAAAGCTATGATATGAGAAATTTAGAAGCATCTAAAAAGCCATCATCGCACCGTTGGAAATCAAGTATTTAGCAGTGAGAATGCCTTTGTAGGAATATTTGGTAAATATCTTACACGATATTCTCTATGTGGTAATTTTTATCAATATTGTTTTAGTGGAGACAATTCATATACAAATATATATCTTTATTAATAATACTATGATTATTCAAGTTAGATCTTTTCTATTTAGTGCTTCTACTGTATATACACTATGTACAAATATGAGTTTGCTTTTAATATTAAAAAGTTTATACAGTAGTCATATTTTTATATAGTAAAATATACTACATACTTTAGTATACTTGTATAGTTTTATAAAATTTGACTATAAAAATTGATCTACATTTGGACCCCAAAATTTTGGGGTTACTCAAATATGATGAACCAAACACGCCGATATGATAAGTAAAATTGTCTTCCGACATTTTTTATTAATGCTCCTAGACAGGTTTAGGCACTCGTTTTTTGTATTTTCGGCATTTTTCACCTTTTTTCTTTGTTTTTGTCTCGTCGGGCTGATCCGTAAAGATCAAATTTTACGATTTGATTGGCTTTATATCACGTGAACGCACCTGGCTTTAGACGACCCCTCAATTAGGCAATTTTCCGTGTTTTGAAAGCTCATGCATCAAATCACGTTATGTTAATTATTTCAAGATCTCACTCTCACTCAATTATATTAAAAATTACCTAAAAAAAAAAACGATTCATTACCGGCATTCGGCATTCGGCATCAAATAAATCAGATATATAGTAAGTATGAAATGTTTTTCATGAATTTTTGTCGGATTGTAAAAATATTGTAAAATGAAAACCGACAAAACCATACTAGATGCTGTTTTTAATAATTACGTTCAATATTATGCGTTTGATAGCTTCACGCTTCATAGATGTATAGATAAAGGAGGGAGTGCAGAAATTCTTCAATGCTCATGGCAAAAACATCCTTCGATAATTATACTTAAATGTTTTGAGAGTTCTAATAAAGAATACGATTTCATTAGAGAAGTATGCATATATATTATGCAGGATCATAATTATGGACTCTAAGTCACACACGAAATACTAATATTAATAATAATTTTTATTTATGTCAAGGTAAAAATCTTATCAAAACTCGGTCGTCATCCAAATATTATTGACTTTTATGGCATCACTAAAGGTATTTTTAGATTAATTTTTAACGTGTAAATCAAATAATTAATATTTCTGGTTTAACAAACGTTATTAGACGACAATGAATATCATATCATTTTACAATACGCCGATAATGGAAATCTTAGAGACTATCTTGAGAAAAATTTTACAAAATTATGCTGGCAGAATAAATTAGAAATCGCGAAAGACATAGCAAACGGACTTTCATTTATCCACGATAAAGATATAATTCATAGAGACCTCGTAAGTATCTCGCAATGTTTATCTATTTAATTTAATTTATCAATTCTTATTTAATTGGTCAATTCTTATTTGATTTTAATTTAGCATTCAAAAAATATTTTAATCCACAAAGGACAAGCAAAAATAGCCGATTTTGGCTGTTCTGCTGATACCAAAAATAATGAATATGGCGATGTTAATGGATTACTGCCTTATATAGAGCCTCAGTATTTTATGAATACTAAGTACTATGATAAAAAATCTGATATCTATAGCTTTGGAATAATATTATGGGAAATTTCAAGCGGGAAACCACCATTCCAATCGTTAAATAATGACATTCGTGCCATTATCTATCATATACTTGGAAAAAATAGATAAATACCTGTGAAAAACACGCCGGAAAAATATCGCGAACTTTACACAAAATGTTGGGATCACGAACTGAAAAAACGACCAGAAACCAAATTTGTTCTCGAAACCTTAGAATCCTTATATTCGCAACATATCACTAAATAATTATAGCTTTTAAATAAGACTAAGATAGCAAAATCTGAAAAAAAAGGCAAATCTGAAAAAATAGGCAAATCTAAATAAAAAAATAGGCAAATCTGAAAAAAAATACAATTTTATGAAATCTAAGAAAAATATGTCTTTAATGTATAACGATAAGATAATTTAATAAAGTTAACCATATGACAAGTCGCATCTACGATCGAATAACTTTCAGAATACGTTGGCCTTTGACCTTACTAACTGCTGGCGAATTTAATTACATATAATCACATTCTCGAGGCTTTCACTAATGTCACATTTATGCTAATAACGTTTTAGTACATAGCTTAAATAGGTTCGTGGCTTCTTTTTTGAGGGGGGTTTTTTTAAGTGTTTTTTTCCAAAGTGGTTACTATAACGATTGTTGTTTGTCTCAAACTTGCTATTGAGCTGACATAGCACTTACAATTAGAGATGGGCACGCGCGGGATTTTTAATATGATTCCAAAATAAAATTATCTGGCCGGCATTAATTTAAAATCTGGCCTGCATTACATATTTAGGCCAATTCCATTGGCATGCATTAGATAGAATTTACGCAATCATACTACGTATTGAAGAGTTTGTATACGACCGATCTATCTCTAATAGCTACCTGGTCAAATAAAGGTCTCTTCAGCACAACACTAACTTACTTCCTTTATTTTCCTTAAGAAAATCGAAGGGAATCTCTCTGATTTAAATTTAGTATACTACACGTTGACACACTAATGTATGCTGACGTAATAAAAGATTATTTTAAACCAAACACGATTACGTGCTATCTCAAGCTTTCGAATTTTGGTAACTGTCATTCTAATACACACTTTATAAGCGAACACGTTATATAACCCGTAGCGTGTTATTAAAAAAGGGAAGATAATACGTGTAAAACAAGTTTCCCTTTCGAAATTAACTAACTTTTAATGCATTATTAAATAAAGAAAAAGGTGGTCTATATACAAATTTGGGGCAAAACTAATAGAAAAATTCGAATATCTAAAGTCACAAACTTCGAATTTTTGAAATACTTAATATATAGATACGTATTTCAATGTCGAATTTATTTATTTATTAAGTATTTCAATAAATAAATTTATAAGAAATAACTAATTTGAACAATTAAATTGATTTTCAATAATTATTTCTGCATGGTTTTTTATTAGACACAAAATTAAGAAACCTGTAGATTTGTGATCCTATCCCACGCGGGATACGTATCACGCGCGGGATTTTTGGAAAAATCGCGATTTGCCCTACAAGACCAAGAAAAGGGCTCCGTATAATATTTAAACATGGAAGGAATACATAAATAATGCAACAAAAAATCTTTTGATTAAATCGCATTATTTCACACAACACTGAGTGTATCCTTTTTTTATTTTACTCGTAAATGGTAAATGGGTACCTTTTTTCGATGTTAAAAGTTTTAATAGTATATAGTTATTAGCCAATAACGGAAATTATTTGTAAAATAACTTCATTATCTGGCTGTGAATTTAATATGTCAACGTGTTGCATTATTTTGATCATTTTTTACAGAGATCAGATGTACACATGAACGGTAAATTTCTTGTGCTACAATAGAACGTCAAATGACATTCTAGCAAAAAAAAAAACGTACAATTTAAAATTCAAAAGAGCCCAAGTTTCTTCGTTGCCGTAAATTTTGTACCACAAGGGTGGTAAAATATTAGTTCCTTTTCGGCTTTTTACACCAATAAAAGTGTTTGAGATATTGTGTTTGTAAAAAATTAGGGAAGGTTTGCCGTTTACCTTTCAGTAGTGAGCCAACCCAAGCAAGGATTTTGAATTGAGCCACCTACCTTTACTATTTAATTACCATTGAAGTACGTTCTTAACAAAAAAAGTGAACGATATGTAATAATTTGCTTCATATTATTTTCATACACTTAGAAACTACGGTTTAGCACTAACGAATAAGTGAAAAAAGCTTTGCCCGTGTGAATATTGACAAAAACGTTAGCTTGAATTTGTAAAAATCAGTCAATTATCTAATGGCTAAATGTATCTCTATATATATTTAGCTATTTATCTTTTTTATAAAAGCAAATCATATAAAACCTGTAATAGATATTATTGTCATAATGTTATAGAATCGTCTAGATATCGTTAACATATTGTTATCATATCTTTAGTATATCTTTTTATTGCAATCTCTACAATTATTATTGTCTTTCATATTATTACAACAAACACTATTGTCCACTGGGACAGCTATTTAAATTATTAGATATAAATTTACTATTTTTGCAAGTTTGATCACCTATGCATTTTTTATTGCAATCTCCACAATTATTATTATCATTCATGTTATCACAACAGATACCATTACATAATTTTTGGCCACTGGGACAGCTATTCAAATTATTAGATATACATTTGCTATTTTTGCAAGTTTGATCACATGAGCATTTTTAGATATACATTTGCTATTTTTGCAAGTTTGATCACCTGAGAATTTTTTATTGCAATCTCCACTATTATCATTCATGTTATTACAACAGACACCATTGCATAATTTTTGGCCACTGGAACAGCTATTCAAGTTATTAGATATAAATTTACTATTTTTGCAAGTTTGATCACCTGAGCATTTTTTTATTGCAATCTCCACAATTATTATTATCATTCATGTTATTACAACAGACACTATTGCATAATTTTTGGCCACTGGAACAGCTATTCAAATTATTAGATACAAGGAATTGTATCATAAAAGTTATAAACATAGTCTAACCGATATTAAGTGAAATATGAGGTCTTTATCATGAAAATCAAGTTATGAGTCATAGTAAATTATGTTCCATACTTGCAAAGACCCCACATGGACTTAAAATGTTGAATATTGTTGAAGCCTTAGGGATTGAGGATGATAATAATTAGCTTAAAAAAAAAAAAAAAAACTATACAATAAATGTTGATTGTTAATATTAATATGTTCAATAAATTTTTCAGCTTCTTACAGTATTTAATTGTTTTATCGCAAATATATAATGTTTATCTGTTTATATATTTGATGATAGTTTTCACATTTTGCCTAAGCTTCAAAAATATAATTAGTATTAACCTATGATGTATTTAGTTTATATTTTTATTAAGTTTTATCATGAGTATAGTCAGCACCTTTAATTCAGAGATAAATCCAAAACTTTTGATTATATTTGAGTGCCACCAACTGTCATCGTCTTTCAATTATATTTGTACCGGACACAATCTATTTAAATTGTGTCTGGCACAAATATAATTGAAAACCCGATGATAAGTTTTTCTCTAATAGCACATTTTTATCAGGTAAAAAGAATTGTGTCACTTATCTTGAAATAAGTACGTCACTTAATTTTATTCGAAATCAGAATTATTAATGCTGTATTCTATTCACCCTATATTATCCTAATTTAAATTTTAAGTTAATCGGATATCTTAATTATATCAATTTTCTAATCCTGTTATCCGGGTAGCCTAACAGTTAACCGGTTACAATATCCTAGGGTATGATCACTATCTGCTATTGGTATACATATTTATTTAACCACTATAATTATTTTTTCTTATATCATATAAATGATTTAACACCAATTTCTTAATACAATAATAGCCGCATAGTAGATATATTTATACAAGGTTCTTATGAAAGAGGTTCGAATCTATTTTAATAGGTTAATAACTTCGCATGTTGATATAATTTATATAATTATACAGTATATATGCACATACCTATATAAAACAAATTTTTAAACTTATTGAAAGATCTTAGATGCATACGGAATCTATAAATTGCTTGATATTTTTCTTATTCTTATATTTATAATCTGAAATAAATAAATTGAAGATATTAGAAAATCAATCACGTAATAAACATTAAATTTTTTGCAGCAAAGTTTTTAATCTGAAATTATAATGCGCATTGCCTACTCAAAAGTCTTTGATCACCCGTAGAATTTCCGTTGAATTACAATGAAAATTTATGGGTGAGCAATTATACCACAGTTCTGATAACCAATTTATACACATAGTCATGAAATATCGCCCGAGATGTTATTTCGACCAATTTTTGAAACAACCCCGGAACGTTATTTTGCGTCTATGTGATGACCCTGGAAATTATAGACACTGGAATTACACATAGAATCATCGCTTTTCTAGGGCCCAATGTGTATGACTGTAGGTTTAGCATCGGAATAGTAGAAAGGGTGACCAATTATTTCAATTAAAGATTAGTCACCCTAGCCGTTATGCCTGTGACATACATATAAATCTTCAGAAGAGCGTCGATGCCACGCTCCTCATATACATTACGTTTACATTCTCGCAGTGATGCACTATGGCATCATGGGTCTTTGTCACGTTTCGGTAATTCCCATGGTATTGGTTGTGGTATTTTGGTAACAAACTAATTCGCGCATGTATTTTTTTGATCCCTAAAATCACACCCATCTTTTTGGTAATATAATTTATGAAAATTGATTTTTTTATATGTCATTTTACACTCTGCAGAATTGAAAATTTTGTGTCATAGGAACCGGTAGTTAAAATTTAGAAATAATGTTCACTGTGTTAAGGACGTGATTAAGTTTCAACTATTCCAATGTTATGAAATTCTGCAAAATGTAAATGATATATAAAGAAATTCATAAAATATGCTTGAGTTATCTAATAAACATAAACATTATGGTATTTTCATAAAATTATATTGAATACTCATGTGAATATGAAAACATTAGGAACTAGAAAGATGCATGTCTAATCAGTTGAGAAGCAACCATAATCCTCTTATAAAAAAAAGCAGAGATTTAACTGCCGCTTTTAATTACTATACTTGTGGCTATTTGTAATGTTGTTAGTCGAAATTATTTTTGCTAATGTCAAAATTTGTCTAAATTAAATTGTCTAAATGTCTAAATGTCTAAATTAATTTTTTAATAGTAATTTTTTTAAAAAAATAACAAAGTCAAAATTGCCTAAATTCAATTTGTCTAAATGCCTAAATGTCTAAATTATTTCGACTAACAACACTAGCTATTTGTATAGTGCTTGTGCGCAGATAAAATCTCGTAGAGTATATCAGATATATATTTCCAAAAGTCAACACATGATTAACGCACAAGCCAAAAGGAATGATTAAATCTCTGCTTGTTAGAAGGAATAAACTCATAGCTTTATATTTCTGTACCTTAATTTTTCTTTCTTAAAATGTGTCTATGTTTTTCCGAAAACTCGGATAGAAGATTTTTAAAAGTTTCTGATGATGTGTCATCTAAATCTTCAAGTTTCCTAATCCACTCGTTAACATTTACTTCATTTTTGTAATTAAATGTTAATTTGTTGTTGGATCGGTTTTTTTGTAGGATGTTTGGCAATGCGATTTCAAAGAAAGGCTTAATTATGTCTATCGCGCGAGATTTGGCCAAGTATTGCAAGTGTAAGATTTTAAATGGCACCTTTTCATCACAATAATCACGATATAAAGAAAGAATGGATTTAAAAGCACTGTCTTTCATGTCTCCAGGAATATCTTGGTCATGATTTTGTTGAAGATACAAATCTGCACAAACACGAGATTCAAGAATATCATCAAAACATACTTTGGTAATTTCTGTACATGGGCCAAATGTTTCAATAACCCATTTATAGAATATGGGAGATAATTTAAGGAATCTAAATTTTACTGGATCTTTTAATTCATGAAGGTCAATTTTGTGCATATCCAAGATTTTCATTATAGCATCTTCTTTATTGTTTTGATGAATCTTTGAATATAAGAAATGTATCACATCTTTTTTTTTCAAATTTTTTTCTGGTTTAATGATATCTCCGAGACAATTACTTGCAATTGTTGAACTAGATTCATTCCGTGCATTTTCAAATGATTCCATTAATGTATCACCAATAATTTCAAGACGATTTTCAAAGTGTTGAAATGCATCGGACATTACTGCAACTGTTAGTTTAAATCCGAGATCTGTAAGTTCTTTAAGCCTCAATGTTACAATATCTACACTTGGACAAACCCAATTGTCAGTTTTTGTTGGCGGAAATAAAATTAAAAGTCCACCTTGCATCACAAGATTGTTGACATCCTTACAAATATCCGTGTATCCAATATCTTTCCACATATTTACCAATGGTGGATGGATTAGGATGGCACGTGCAATGACGTTTAACTGTCTACTATTCTCATATCCATCTTTAGGCGGATATTCTTCATTTGTATGTGATTGATGCGAGTACTTATTTGTATCTTTAGATCTTATTTTAGGCCTTGGAGGGAAAGGAAAAAATTTCTTATTTTTAATAAGGTCTTCTATCTGCTTTAAATTATCTTTTAACTTTGCTGATGCTAAATTAATCACTAAAGGTCCTGCAGATAGAAAATGAAATAGTTCCATATCGTTTCCCTTTGCAACAATTTCTTGTGCACCATATTTCGCGTAACTCTCATTCAAAATATATGCAAACACCGCAAGTGGAAGATTGCTTGCCCAAGGACATCCGATCGACTTTTGAAATGCACGAACACGCTCAATATCAATGGTTCTTACATTATATTTAATTTTAAGTTCTATGAGTTGTTGATCGTAACTTCCATAATGCATTAAAAGGCGTTGTACAAAGTATCGAGACATAGTTGCACCTTGAGCTAACAAGCATTTTATTACATCAACTGTAACAAAAGATGGCCCAAGTCTTACTGCATGAAAAATAGAATGAGATGTTCCATATTGCGTAATTAGCCACGCGGTACGCGTGCACGGGTCCCTAAAATGGTGAGATTTAAAATTCTTGGTTAAAACAAACTCTTAACAGTTTTTTTTTGTTTAGAAAAGGTTATTTCCGGGGGTGGTAACACATTATTGTATCTCTCTAAATTACAAGCTTTTTCTTCATTATGGACCAATAAGTAAATTTATTATTTTTAAGTATAGGGTTTAACTTTTCATTAATGGTTGATGAAATGCATTTGTATCCAATAGATGAAAATAATGTTAATGTTAATGTTATAGTTGAAGAGTAAAATCGTTAATATATGAGGTGGTTTCTTAGGCAAAATTTTGATGTTTTTTTTTTAATGATTCATAGATCTGAACAGTTTCATAAGAAATATTCATACCGGTCGGCGGTATAATTTTTCAGTTACAAAATCTAACCAATCACATGTCCATAAATTCTGGGCATTTGCACGTAAGCAAGTAGGCGTTAATATAGGATGTCACCAGTCAATTTAATCACAAACATAAGGCAAGGTTCATAGTAGCTGATTATTAGTGATAATTTTTGATGCAAATTTCTGAAACTTTAATTCATATTAAATTACTATTAAAGATGTATTTTCAAATTAATAACTTGCTCTGCTTAATGTTTTTTAATTTAGCAACTAATGTTAATTCTTTAAATATGTCTTTATCAAGTAATAATCGCATATTTTAAATATTCTAAATATATATTTAAAAATTTAAAAATATGCGGGTATTACTTAAAGAGTTAAAATTAGTTTACTAAATTAAAAAGAATTAAGCAAAGCAAGTTATTAATTTTGGAAATACATCTTTTAATAATAATTTAATATGAATTAAAATTTCAGAAAATTTGCATCAGAAAATTATTACTAATAATCAGCTACTATGTACCTTGCCTTATCATGATTTAGATTTTTTTTGTGAGTTCCGTGAGTCCTATGATTACAATATAGGCAATTATCTAAATTCATTATATTTTGCAGAACTCATTTATAAATATGAATATTACTAACCATAACCGGCGGTGATCGATCACCGGGGTGCTTATATCTTTAAAACATACAGAGAGACCTCTCTAAATGCACCCTCTATAAGTGCACTCCCTCTTTATATGCACCCTTTAGCACGGTCTCAAGCTTGGGACTTAGACCTAAAATGCACCCTCTATATTATGCATGTGCAAGACTCATACAAGTATGTGTTTGGCCCCAATATATGTAAGTTATTCCTTTAAATGCACTTCACGCGATTTTATAATATAAAAATATTTGCTAATCATCGGGTAAATCTTGGTGTACAGAAATTATACGATCTATGTTACTATATATATTTATATAACTTATATCGATATGTATATTCTTTATACTATATTTATATCGATATATATTTATACTATTAAATAAAAAACGGTTATACAGATATATATAGCATAAATAAATTGATTTTTTAATATAATTCTTTAAGTGCACACCCTCTATAAATGCACACTTGGGCTCAGTCCTGAGGGGGTGCATTTAGAGAGGTCTCTCTGTACTAAGTAAACAGGATTAGGTACTCTAAGTAAAAATGTCTAGAACATCCAAAAAAACCTTATGAAAACTAAAATTGGTCCTTATATCTAAACTAAATTATATTATATATAAAAAACTAAATCTCTAAACTTCACCTCACCCTAAAAATATCTAGAGTGGTGATGATCACCGCCGGTTATTTCTAGTAATATTCTATAAATATATTCATATATTTGCTTTACTCTCTAGCCCTGGGACACACAAATTTATACTAATAAAAAAGATTAAAAAATAAATACCGTATTACCGCGAAATAACGCGCAAGGGTGAGTGAAATTACAAATTTCGACCTAAATTACAGTAAGCTTACAGTAATTCGGGCCGAACCTCGAAATAACGCCTCTGCGCGTTATTTCGCGGTAATACGGGTGTGCGAGTAAAAAAAAAAAGTACTCATGAAATGAGTTCCACAAAATATAATGAATTAGGTGATTGCATATATTGTAATCATGGGATTCACAAAAATATCATAAATTAATCAAATCAAATTAAATCGAAAACAGTAATGATTTCGAGCAAAATCTGCAATAAAATTTCTATTTCTGCGCAAAGTTTGCTTCGGTTACTAATGTACCGAGATTTCCTGACAGCCGTGCTCATACCGTACCGTCCGAAAATAAGCACCCTTGTTTTGTTATAAAGATGCTTTTCTTTGGATATAATTTTAAAATGAATTATACGATTTTGTACCAAAAAATCTGCCTTTTGTTCTAAGTAAAGCCATTCTCCAAGTCAAACAATCATAATGAAGTAAATCATCTAAACTGGTCCAGTAGGACTTTAACAATTGCACTTCAAAAAGTTTGGACGATGTTTGTTTACATTTGCATACATGATCTACAGATCACGTAAACAAATGTCGAATCGATTAGTCGCGTAACCAAATTCAGCAGATTTGGCCAAAATTTAGGGTCGAAATGCATCTGAGCTGGAGTCATCAATAAGTAATTATACTAGCCAGCTATAGAGGTCGTCTAAAACCATGTACCTACGTGACATTTTTGTGTAAATCGACCAGCCAGAAACGCGAAATTTTGTTTACACGGATCAGCCGAAGATAAAAACGGCAGTTTAAACCCGTCTTTGGGCATTAACAAAAAATGAAGGGGAAAGCATTTTACTTATACAACTGCTCATATTAACCTCTAACCTAACGCTAAACTAGCTCTAACCCTAATTTTTTTAAAAAATCACATGTGTGCATGGTTTTAGCCATCCCCAGCTATACATAGCAAAATTAACGCCTGGCCAATGTTACTTAATACATGGGCTACTGATTGATTAGTAAAATTTTGAGCGATTTTAGGCATTCCAGCTCATTCCGACACGATTTTTGGTCGATCTGCTAAATTTTGATTGCGCGACAATTCTATTCACAAACGTCGCCCGAACTTTGAAGTGTAATTATGAAAGTTCTATTGGACCGATTTTAATGATTTTACCGTTGCTAGAATCGCCTTGACCTGGAAATCACTTTACTTAAAATATAAAGTAGGCTTACTTAGTAAAAAAAAAAAACCCCCCGATATGTTTATACTTTAGTAGGTACCGGTACTTATTTTCAGATACTGTACAAAATTTAGTGTTTAATTTCGAGGGTGCTTAATCTCGGAATGGTACGGTTTTTGTGTTTGTTTATCCTTTCGAAAATCTCCAACGAATCAGCTTAAAAACATATTATACAATTATCTACGTATAATCTAATCTCCGTAATTTCTGTAATTCTGCATGAGTGCCACAAAAAAAGCAATACATGATGCAAATTTAATTGTGGCGCCCAAACTACCGGTATAGACCAAAAATCCAAATCCAAAATTCCAGTCCCAAAGGGAATTGACATTTTGTTCGTGTAACAAATATTCAAGCTAAATTTCCTGTAACACAAAAATTCGATCTTCATTTTAATCAACATAATCGTAGAATCAAAATAAAAAAAAATTCATTAGAGGTTATCTTCATTTAAAGGTTAAAAAATCTACTAAGGTTTGAATTTTAAAGCTTTTAATTAATTGACGAACTTTGAACGAAGATATCTCGATAATTACGAAATCAAATTCAACAAAATTTTTTATTTTAATTCTACGTACAAAATCGTAGAATCAAAATAAAGAAATTCAGTGAATTTGGCTTAGTGGTTGCCAAGATATTTTCATTCTACGATTTGAATTTTAATAAACGTTTTAATTTATCGACGAACTTTGAACGAAAGCTATCTCGACGATCACCAAACCAAATTCGATGAAATTTATTTATTTTAATTCTATATAATCCAAAATAAAAATAAAAAATTTTTCATTGAATTTGGTTTGGTGGTTGTTGAGATATCATTGTTTAATAAAATAAAACGTGAAGTCATAGTAAATTTTTTGCCATATAAACGAAATATCTCGATAGCCACCAAACAAATTCGATGAATCAAACCAAAAAATTTATTGAATATAATTTAGTGGTTATCGAAATATTTTTTTAAAATTGTACCATAAAATTTGAGTTATCTTTGAATTTTTATCCACCTAAGCATTCATAAATATTTACAAACCGATTAATAAGGCATAGGATATAAAATGACAAAACTTAATTACTAGTGTCATTATTAGGATAATTATGAGGTAAGAGAAGAGTTGGTACATACTAAATTTTGCGATTAAATGCGCGATCTTGTAAGGTCATCAAGAATCAATTGTAATCATTTGTCAGATTCATTTTTTGCCATGTCTAGAATGCTAATGATAGGAAAGGGTAGCAACAGCTGATTGGTGGTTATGATGCGATTTTACATACGCTACCTCCTCCCATTGAACTATAAATCAAATTCTAATCCTCTAAAGTCAAAATTTAATCTTTGGACACCATAAATTATACTATATGAACTGATAAGCTTTTGCTACTCCAATTTTGACCATAATTACAGATAAGAATATTTATAAACATAATGTGGCAATAGTACTCAATTATAATATAATTATAAAGCCCCATAATGCATTGCATTTTTTATGTCCTTTTTAAGAATACAGTATTTTGAAAATATTACCTTGAAATTTTATGCAACAGCTGGCATGTTAATAAAAGACTCAAGGGGAAATGAATATGCCGAAATATTTCGACAACAATTTCATTTGCTAAATTATTTAACAAATTCATATGTAATTCTTATTTAGCATATTCGCTTTTTAAAAGCTCCGAATTTAGCACGTTTTTATATTAATAGCTATTCATAGTATTCGACAAAGGTTACATTTTAATTAATAATTATTTTCAAAATATTTAAATTACAAGTTCCATTAGTATTAGGTATAGTGACTTATAGTTATTTTGATTTTATGCATGCTTGCTTTAATTTCGAAGTAAATATATACAAATAATAAAGTTTTTCCAAATAAAGTAAAAAAAAAGATCATAGATTTCGGACATCAGCCCAAGATGCCATTTAGCATAATGTTATATGCTTTATGGCATTTAATCTTTGACTTAATTAAGATAATTTAAATCCGTTTCGTGTGTATGTAATTTTTGTAGCACATTCACTAATGCGCTATTGTTGAATTGGAAATTAAACCAAAATAGTAAGTCCGAATAATGGCATAATTAGGAAAGATTCTTAAATTTCTAATACAACTAATAATTTTTTCTTTAAATTGTTTAAGGGAAAGTAACAAAAATAGCAATTTTTTGACGCGAACTTATATATTGTTTTTTTTTTGTACAAGAATATAAGGTATTAATAATAGTTTTTACCGAATTAAATGCCTTAAATAGATTAATTTCGTGCTGCACGTTGGTAAAATACTTGAAATTGAATCCATTTACTTTTCTTTTGTTTTTTTCTTATCACTTGACGAAAACAAATAAAAAGGACAAAGAAAAGTATTTATACACACAAAAAAAAAAAAAAAAAAANAAAAAAAAAAAAAAAAAAAAACAAAAAAACAAAACAAACCAAACCAAAAATCCAGAAATCCAAATAGGTTTTGGTTGTCCTATATCACGATAGGTCTCGTGTCTCTTAATTGTTTATTGGAAAGCGTGATTAAAGACTACAGCAGATTAAAAATGGAAATTTTCATTTGAACGTTATGATAATCCGAATTTTATTAATTTCAAATAAATTCGGAACATTCGATTATCCGATAAAAACTAAATTTTAATTCTCTATGCATAACAATAAAGATAAGACTATGATAAAAAGTGATTCAATCTTATCAGAATATCTATCAGAGTTGGTCACAGACGGATGATAACTCCGTTTTATTTGAATAATAGACGAATACCATCTAATCTTTATGGTAGATTGTGCAAAAATTATAAAGTACCTATGGGTGCTTAATATCATATATATTATATTTTGCATAATAAAATTTTTACTAGCAGAGTTTGACGAAAATAATACGCTTTGCGAATTCGAATAATGACTGAAGATACGCTGTGCATGCATTCTTTGACGTGTCGTATTAGAACCAAGAAAAATTAGCGTATCGATCTTATGTCATAGAGAGAAACTTCAAATAGGATCTCAGTTTTCCATGGCAACACTCAAGAATAATCAAAGATCTCCATGCTTATATTTAATAGACACTGATTATTGTTTCTCTCATTACCCTAATGATCATCTATCATGCAAAATTTCCTAATTTTAGCACTTTTTTTATAGATAAACCTAATTATTTTACTTACAAATAAATTTCTAAAATTCTCTTTGATTTTCACTTTTCTAATACCGTATCTACTAATGTACAAGAATTAGCTATTTATTTGCCCAAATAATAGGATTTTGTGGGTTTTTTTACTACTAATCATAAAAAATCATAATCTGTAAAATAGTTTCTATCATTATAAATCTGATGTTTTAATTATAAGTTATAAAATTTTACTTGATCATTTGAAAATAACTTAAAAAATCAAAAATACCATGTTGATATTGAGAAATCTTTGTTAAACATTTGAAAACTTTTTATTTACAATAAGAAATTTGATAATCCTGGATATAAAATTAAAATTATATCATTTTAGCCAATCATTAATCAGGCTTATATTTTGAAATTAAAATTTCAAATTCTGATTTCCAGATTATATATAATGTGTGATGCATGAAATTTAATGGTTACACTAATTTGAAATGACGGACTTTTAAGTTTTTTTTTAATCAGTTATCAGGTTATGCACAACATAAATATTATTAAATTCGTAATTTATTATTCGTTATATTATTTGTAGATAAAACAAAAAATATATATGTTTATCATATTTTCTGCAGAATAATAATTCTTTGTTTGGCAGTAAATTTATATGCAACTTTTGCGCACTTTGCGCCTCATGACAAAAATTAAGTATATATTAAATTTTAGATTATAGATCTTGGCACATAACGATAAATATTGTGATAATACGCGTTTCCTCGTGATTCCGTATTCTTATTTTTCCGCCCATCCAAATATTTGGTGAATGACACAACATACCACAGTTGCCATGTGCTGGATATTATGGAAGCTCACGACAATATTGAATATATAACTTGGATATTTTAAGTAAAGGTCCGGAATGAGATTTCGTATGTCAAGAAAATGGATGTAAACCACGATTTTGATGATAATATATATCTTTTTGTTTATTTTGATATAAAAAGCGCTTCTTATAAGTGCACTTTTTTACTTTGAAAAAGGGGCTAGTTGTCATATGTCATAGTAAAATTTTGTGCTATCACTGTTTACGCGGTTGTTTATTACACGAAGATCCGAAGATCCTGCAATTTTTATTGGTTCCGAGCCTATATTTGTAGATCCATTTGATGATTTTCTGCGGTCAATTCTGCGAACAAAATTAACAAATTCTGCAGAGTTTCCGTGGTATTACGATAGGTTCTGCGTGGTTTCTGCGATATTTTTTTTTATTAAATTTACTGTCAAAAATATAAAAAAAATTTTTTTTCAATAAAAAAATTTAAATATGTATAAAAAAATTTTTTAAAGTGTAATAAAAATAATAAATTAAATTTTGCCGGTTAGTATCTAAAATATTTTTTAATATCTCATATCTTCGATATTCACTTTAGATTTTCATACATCGCAATATCTTCTTATTGTAAAAACTTGAAATAACGGGCATTTACACATTATTTTGATGCCCATGGGTGTTATTTCAAAACTAAGCATTTTATTTTTAAAGGATTCAGTTTCGAAATAATGCTCATGCCCGTTATTTCGAGTTTTTACAGAACGAAAGTTACATATTTGATTTAACATATTGCATAAGTTCCATTGTTGATATTTATATAACCTGCTAACCTTAACCTGCATCAAAAAACCCAACCCTAACCTGGCTTTAAGCGACCCCCATTTTTGGTTAGCAGCCCCGGGCCAATCATAGATCAGGGACTAAGTCACGCACTTGCCCTACCCCACTTTCTGCAACAATTCTGCGGTAACTGTAACATTTTCCGCATTCATCACCCTATTCCGTGATTTCTGCGGCATTCCGTGCAATGCAGAAAATCATCGTCTCTGGACATGTGCTCCTTAAAATGTACTCGGGGTATAGGCTCTTAACCTATGACTAAAATAAATTCTCCAACTAAACATCACTTGTTAACCTAAAAAACTAAAATTAAGGAGGATAATAGACTATACCCCGGGTATATTTTCAATTTTTTCAATTTTGACAGCCATCACGTGATATTAGGCAAACGAATGTTGTTTGAACAAAAAATTTCGTTTAAATTAGAGTCGGGTTTAAGTTAGAGTCAAAAAGGACAGTATTATAGTAAGAATGCATGAGGAATTTTTTGTTAAGGCTTTAATTGTGGGTTACTAAACTAAATTTTGAGATAAATGTGAGGGTTGTGGGCACGGGAAAAAATTTGGGCATACTCCCAAGGGCATGCCTCTATATATAATAATATACTATGCTACAGTACTATAAATGAGAATGATTAGTTAATAAAGAAAAACCATAGTGTACTGACTAAAAAGACCTGGGCCTAATATAATATATCCACTAAAAATTACTGGGTAATATCCATATATTGTCTCTGGCATTATGGCAGCCAATCAGCGTGTTCTAATTTCATGTAATGTTATTTATAATCATATGATATTGCATGCCTTTTGGCCCAAAAGGCATGCCTGGGACACCGTGCCCACAATCCTAGATAAATGCAATTTTTGCAAAACGAACGATTGCTTTGAATTTCTTTACGTTACACGTGATCTTGATTTTCAATTGGTTGATGTACGTCGGAAAATCATGTGACAGTAATATCGATCCTATGCCGTGATGTTGTTGTCGGGAATAGGATTTATTTTTTCATATATTTAAACCAGCTTTAACCACATTAACCAGATCGATTTAATTGCAATTTACATAGATGTTTTAGTTCCACAATTAGCTCGAGATTTGAAATTATCTACAAAGTCGATTTTATAAAAATTGGTTAAGCCGGATTAGCCGGCTAAATATTAAATTAGATGAATTCATTTACGTGTATATATATCTTATTGCTGTATTGTTACATACGTACTTGCAATAGCACTAGAGGTGGGATCCGTGAATATCCACGATAAGCGATTGTTCTGTTACACAAAATTCGTGAATATTCATTGAATGTTAAATTACATGAAATTCGAGGATTATTATATCGTGAATAATCTAATCTATTTGGTCATTTTGAGTATAGTCGACTAAGCCGGTTTGTTGAAAATTCGATTGACTTAGTCAGCTAAGTCGACAGTCGACTAAGGTCAAATCGACTAATACCCCTACTCGAGATTTGACTGGCAAATTAATAATGCGTGAATTATGTTAGATCTTGGTCAATAATGTTTAATTGGTTTAACCAAATCTTCAATTCAAACCACTTCATTAAAATTGCGTCAGATCCGTTCTGGGTTGTCGGATTGCTCAAAATTTACAAACATATTTTTAAATCTGTTTGGAACTAACCTGGAGTGGTTTCAGATTGCTACGGCGTTAACAACTTTATTCAGGTAGATTATAAATCTGTTACGAGTCATAAGAACATATAACATTAATGATCACAAAGGTCGGGATCATTAATGGTATTATTCAAGTGCTGTTCAAGCTGGGTTCCGTCCATGAGCTCGAAATGGGACTGCCGAAATTTAGAACATACAATATATAAGACCTGTAAAAATCTGCAAATTTTCAACCATTTATATACTTTAAATTCCAATGGGTCTACTTTGGACTCATGAGGCCGGTTCATGTAGAACCTTAATTCAGGCAAAATCTTTATTATATCATTACAATGATTACAATGACCGTAATGTACTGGGAAAACAAATACTGTTAGATATCCGGAGCTAAATTTTAATATCAGAATACAAGTAAATAAATAAATATATATACATAAGGCCACATAAAGCTGATTTTTTGTTTTGCATTACGGACGGACCTATCGGATGATTTCGGGAAATAGGGCTAAAAATAGAACATATTGGTTAATAGCCTAAGATAGATGCAGGCATAATCACACGAAATGGCTGGTTAATTTTTCTATCCTTCAATACATTAGCCTTCACAATAATATTGGAGTTATTGAAATTATAGAAAAAAAATTAAAGCAGAGAAGGTTAATATATATAGAATGTTCTTCAATCTTTAAAACAAGTGTTGGCAGTTGGGCTATGGACATATGGACGTATGGACATATAAAATTTGTTATGTCCATTTGTCCAAATAAAATTTTGTGTCCAAATTTGCCAAACCTGCTTAAAAAGGTGATTTTATAAAGGGAAAAGCTTAAGATAGATGTACTTTCTTATTTATCCAGATCAGCCAGATGAGATAAAAAGTAAAAAAATTCTAAAAATATCTAAACCTATCTCGGAACATTAATAAAAATGTAGGAATACAATCTTATCTATAAGACTTGCCTTGATCTAAAATTACATAACCACATCTCCTTATATTGATAGTGTTTGATCTCGATTCACGTTACATTTGACTTTGCACCCTGGTTGGCCGATCAAGAAATAGTGTTGCATCACACTAGGCAATTACAATAAACACTGTGGTTTGCATCCTGGCACAAATGCTTACGTTTCCATGGTGCAAAAGTTCCAGGCGTTTGCAGGCACTCGCTTAAGTCCATGGCACTTTTGGGTCAAACACAATTTAGGATATATGCGCAAAGTATCCAATTCATGTTTGTGCCAGACACTTTGTATTTGTCTGTGCCTATCTAATGGCTAATGGCTATGCTCTTTGTTGGACTCGCACATGCCGGGCTCGCAAATCATAAAGTTAAAAACTATGTAAAACGGGAAATTCCATGAAGACTCATCACGAGATAAAGCGACTCTTAGAGGCTTGGATGATGCATAAGTTTGTCGGCTGAAGAATATTGCGAAAGCTACTGAAAAGAACAGAGGTGAGTAATAAGTTTAATATAACCGCGGATAGTTAAGTCCTCTGTAAAGGCATTTAAAGAGCGTAACTTGAGTGTGGTTAGTTGCGACACTTATGTACGAAGTAGAAACGCAGAAGAGTACTGATTATCTTTAATTATATGACCAAATTACCATAGTCACACCTCTGGTGAAAAGCCTAAAAATAAGGTATAATTTTTCAGCTGTAACTCACGCACTAACGATCTTTGAATTTCGTATTATTAGACAACAGTTTCGCCGTCGGGTCACGTGATTTTTGTCGGGCATCTGCAAATTCAGGTATCACATATAATTTATTACGGTAATTTTCCATAAATTTTAGTGGTAAGTTTGTTTACATAAATTTTGTGTTAAGTTAATACCTTAGATCTGGACCACAATGTGTTTCCTTGAATTTTGTGTTAAATTATTCAATGAATTTTGGTAGTGGTGGTAAATTACGACTTACGTAATATTTTAGGGGGGAATAATTATTTTTGCGAGTGACAAACCCAAAAAGGAAATAACGTAAAAAATAAACTAAATTAAAAATTTAGGGTTAGGACGTTAGGGTTAGAGGCTATAGTAATAAATAAACAAACAGTTTTTATATGTAAATTTCATTCCCGTCAATTTAAATTAGTGCCCAAAGACAGATTTAAACACTCGTTTTCTTGTATTTTTCTCTTTTTTTGTTTTTTCTTCGCTTTGCTCACGTGTCGGGCTGATCTGGGATCATCACATTTTACGTTCTCCGATTGGCTAATTTCCCGTTTTAGATTTGTATCACTCGCACAAATAAGTGCACGCGTCTTTGATATCTTATGTTAAATTTAGAATAACCAATCAAATTTCTCTTATGTAGGGGGAGAGGAGGAGTAACCAAATGCTAGCTTGGAAAGTCTAGCCACTATCGAGACATTCTGATAGTAGACAAAAAATCGAATAATTAATCTCTATTCTGATATTAATGCTGTGCATTAGGCGTCAGATTCAATTAAAATATAATTCTGTAAATATAATATCCACTTATTTGCGCTAAATCTTGAAGAGGAAATAGCCAATCGGAGAGTGTAACTTTTGACTATTCTGGATCAGCCCGACATATGATCCGAACACGCAAAAGCTAGTGTTTAAATCGACCTTGGTGTACTAATTAAAAATGACGGGAATGAAGTTTTACATATAACATGTGTTAATCTGTTCTATAGCCTCTAACGTTAAAGCTCTAACCCTACACTTAATTTATTTACAAAATCGGATTTCCTTTGTTTGTATCACGCGCGCAAATAAGCAAAACGGTAAATCTATACCTATCATTATCCTAATAATTTATGTAATCAATGTTTACAACTTACTAATTGATCACCTTATACACACCTAAGTAAGCTTGTGAGGATTCTTTTTCTTAAAATGCGATTTTAGAGTAAAAGTAAAGATATCTCGTGGTCTAATTATTAGAATCGAATGATATTGGTATCATTTGATTCGTCATAGCTAGATGAATCGAATGGCACAAAAAATCTTCCAGTTCATATTAATAGATCATATTTTATATGACTATATTTACCTTGGCCACAATACATATCAAAAATTGCCCGTTCCTAGCCTTTAGTTCTCTAATTTAAATTTGATGTCTTTGTCAAACTAAAATATTCTCTTGTCTTTAATAAACTTTACCACAATAAATGATACAGTAGTTATTGTCCAAACTTATCTAGCTGCACACAGTGAAACAGATTATTGACCGAAATATTGTGGTTATTCAAAATATATACACAGTACAGACTTAACGAACTAAGTTATTAAACGTCCTTAGACTTAATCTTTTGTTATTTCGATCTATCAACCCATTGCATAAACACAAATTACAGAGTAAGATAGTTACCCGCAAGAATGGTCAAAGGATAAGTTTGTGTGTTATTAAGTTTTATTATAAATAATCCTTTTTTTGAATAAATTGATAAAGTTAAAAAAAGGAAAAATTCCAGAATTATCAAAAAACAAACCAAAAAACAAAACATACCAAAAAAAAAAAGTCTACTTTAGATCCGCCAAATACCTGTAGTAATTCAGCAGCATTTTAGTAGCATATTGGTAAGATACCGGGAGGTAGATCGATACCGGTAATATAATAATCACAAATCGATATCTTTAGGCCAAGAGTGCTAAGAGTAAGATATCGATATATTACTGTTTATGTAGCCAGTATCAATCTACCTCCCGGTATCTTACCAATATGCTACCAATATGATGCTAATATGCTACAGGGATTTGGCGGATCTATGGTAGATTATCGGGTACATATCAGGAGACTTGTTCCCGGTATGTACCCGATATTCATTGATTCAACCTGTTGTGTCCTAAAATTTACCTATAAACCTATCTTCTCGCGGAAATACATTCTCTATGGCCGTGTTTTGGTCATTGTTATTAATTTCCTGAAATGAGCAATGACCAATGACTCATTGCGCATTGTTGAAGGGTATGAGGACTCCGAATAATTCTAACAAATGTTACATATGAAAAATGGTAATATTGACCAAAAAATTTGATTGGATAAAAAAATTTTTAGTCAATCAAAACCCAAGAAAAATCAATGCAACCTATAGTATTATTGGAGAAAAAGGCGTGAATTTGGTAGAATCAGGTGTAATGAACAAGAAAGAATCTAAGTTTATTTCATATGCAATATTGGCATTTGCATTTGAGGTTCTGCTCGAAAAAATTATTTCAAAGTTAAATAGCATCTGATGAATCGTAAAGCCAAAGAGATCACAAAACTACTTCAATGAAACAGTAGCTGAGAAAAAAAAAAAAAGAATGAAAGAAAAACAATGATAAGCATAATAATCCTAAAAAGAATAACCTAAAGTCATATCTAGTCACACAACTGTATTAAAGTCGCGCGTTATAGGTATATATCTTCTGGATATTTTTAATTGGTTCAAAATAAATTCGAATCAGTTTTCAAATTATTTGTTTTTCACTTTTTTTGCTTCGGTATTCACATAATATGGCAAGCTTGGATTAACCATATTTCCGGCATTGTCCGACAAACTGATAGCAGAATTACGGGTTTACCCGACAATGGCTTACTCCGAATCTATTTATGTCCTATTTAAAATAGTTAAGTGCTCACATAAGTATACATTAGGCAAAGCCTAACGGTCACATCATTAACTGAGTTTGGCAAACAATATAAACTTTTCAAAGTACGACAAAGCATTTGTAGGTTGTAACATGGCTCAGGATCTCGAGACGAATATACTTATTTAAACACCAAATTTTAGATTAAACAGTCTGAACTACACAGTCGCGTGATATAGTTACTTTGAATAATTCCCTTTTATATTGTATCTAAAAGTTAAGATATTTATTAGATTATATTTGGCGTTTATTATATGTTAACATATATATTTGTTATATTAAAGTGCATGTAGATGTATCGAAAGCGTAAATTCTGCAATATGACAATAACATGATAAAACAAACACCACGTACATACATGCGTATTTCGCTCAAAACAAATTTAAAACTAGCATTAGTGCATCCCTCTTTAAGGTTGACAATCAAACAGACATTATGTAAATTCAGTTCTGAAATTCTTTCAGAATTTACGTGGCACTTGATGGTAATTCATATGACTAAGTTTATAACACAAGGTAACTGTAGAATTGCTTAATTTACTAATTGGTTTCTGAAATTTTAATTAATACATTTGTTACCTTGTTACTATCAACACAATAGTTATCATCATGTGGTGTATCATTTAGGTACTAGTGTAATTCATTGAAAATTTTATGGGGCACGTGACTTAGTTGTGTGAAGTATCTTTCTCTGCAAAAAAAGTCATCAACTTAATTGGTAATGTCCAAAAATGTTCAGGATAGAGAGTTATATATGTTGTAAGTAGAAACTGGATTTAAGTGGATTCGGAATTTCTTAGTTAAAAGAGAGTTAGGATATAAGTTTACATATGATAAATTTCAAAGAAAATTTAAATTCTGTTTCCACTTACAACATATAAGCTTATATAACAATTTTATATTTTATACAAGTATTATTAAATTCACGGTTTATCCAGTTTTTATACCAACCCGAGCTTTATTTTAACCAACTTTTTATAGTGCCATTACGTAATATTTATCACCGCCAAAGTTGAGTTGCACCTGGCTGAAATTACATTTTCTCGATGGACTAAATGGTAATTTTAGGTAACCTGGTTTCGAATCGATTACAAATTATTTGTTATGAATTATTAATGTTGAAGGATTACTGTATTTAAACAGCCTTATTGCAAATTTACATTGTATTTTTTTTTAGCACAATAGTTGAGTTTCAATTTTTTCTGAAAATAGCAACGAATCTTTAGTTAGGGCTAAATGAAAAATATGAATTTAGTAGCATATTTCTATAATTATTTTAAGAAATGTTCAGCATTCTAAAAACTTAATTTTAAATTAAGCTCTAACTCTATTCCTAATATCTAATTTAAGTCTAGAGTTGTATTTTTAATATTTTAAAAATAGGCTTTAATCAGTTCGATCTAGTAAAAATTTCATTTTTCATAATAATCACGTGTCGGAAAAATTCGATAATGATCTACATAATATTCCGATATTTGGAGATAATAATTTTCTGCGCCTGATGCGGTGTTGTGGTGACACACGGCAAACAAACCAAAAGACAAAGCAAATTGTAATTTTGTGTGCTTTACGTAATTGCAGAATTGTGCAAGTTTTCTGAAACCAAAATTTCACATAATTTTAAGATCATGTGAACAGCCCTAGCAATTATTCCTGCTGTACCTAAACTAATAGATTTCTTATAACTTTCGTAATGTCAACGCAATAATCATGTGAAATCTATTATTAAATGTAATATTACATTTCAATTTTGTGTAAGTGTAATTTATTTGTTAATTTATATAATTTTCAACTATAGATACTCTAGATTGGAATCACCCCAATTCAGAATCCTGTTGCCCTAGAAGGGAATTTGTGACAGATTTAGGATTTTCAATTTGAATAATTGAGGCAAAAAATTAAAAATTCTGTCCCAATCCTGGGTACAACATATTACTAAACAATATACAGTCGCACCTCGATATAGTCACACTCGATGTAGTCACAAACTCGATATAGTCACGGATTTATTTTTACCGATTAATTTTATATTACTTTACTCTTTATATAGTCACAAACACGATATAATCACAGTCACTGAATTTTGTATTACAATGATTATTAGGTATATAATAAATTACCTTGATGAAGTCACAAAATAATATACCGTATATAATTACAGTATGAAGTATTACTGTATATTAGTAATTTGTGTTAAGGCTGAAGGCCGGGTAAGCAATAGTGATATAATGTTACATAATTATTATTATTAATTAAATTTAAAATAATTGAAACCCCACATTGTTATTATTATTTGGGAATGCGAGTTATTAATAACGTTCGAATCAGCTCTAATACAGGTAGTAAGCTTGCGGGTCAAATATAGCATTCAAGAGGATCATGTGATATGAGGTCACGAATAGGGATCCTAATTTTCTGCTGCGACAAACCCCAAATTCTTCCTGCTTTACACTTCGAATTATGCGAATTATGCGATAAATTTTTTAAAATTATGCTACAGATTATGCGGATCAGATAGAAATATGCGAAATTTATCGTTATAAATTTTTATCGTTATCGTTATTGTAGTACTGAACCCCATCAGTAACTTACCAATAAAACCACAAAATCTGTGTAATATAAAATTACGAAAAGAATCGTGTTTACAAAACTATCTTTTGCGCCAAACAAAAAAATTCCCTGCAAAATTAGTATAAGGCCACGCAAAGTTAATTTTTTGTAATGCATAACCCGCTGACCTTTTTTTTTAAATTCAATCGTGCCAATTATTCCATTTTTGATATTTAATTTTTTCTAAGGTGTCACCCGATGGTGACCTTAATTTTCTGGAATTACCCGATAGAAACAAAAAAAAATCTAAAATTTCCTATGAGCATATTAATTTACGGTAGATTAATTAAAAAAAAAATCTGACCCGCCGACTGAAATTTTGGAGCACCATGTTATGCAAAACGAAAAATTAACTTTGTGCGGTCTATATATGTTTTTTGTTAAATTTTTATACTACCCGTTATTTGAAATTCCAGATCTGATAATTTATGTTTCGTACAATCAAATGCTGCGTCCAATAGTCTGAATTATGCGCATATTATGCTATCGCAGATCTGCGGTATCCTTAGTCACGAAATAGTTAAATCGATCAATTTATTAGATCAAAACGGAAATAGGTGATCGATTTAATTTTAATGCAAAACGGGGTTCCTAATTTAAGGGTAGCTTATGCGGGAGAAATAAAAAAGATTAAGGGATTTAAAAGGATGGATCAAAGAAGATTAGTGATATTTTGAATTGACTACGATGATTTGTAAGGATAACGAATTCTTTAAGGAAGGTAAAAAATTAAATTATAATGTATCAGGTAGGTATCCAAGATATTTATAAGTTATTGTATAGTGGGTAAAAAAATATCAGTACGGTAGTATGGGTATAGATCAGTGGATGGATCAAATATTTTTCAGATGTTTTAGGGCCGCGATAGTGGCCCTAAAACACCTGAAAGATATTTGATTCATCTACTGATCTAGAAAATCGATTACTGTGTATTAAATAAAATTGTTCTACAACGTATATTATATAATTTTTATAATTTTTTGAATAATTTTTATTAATGTGATTTTAGATTTTACGATATTCGAAAAAATTTAAAAATTTTTTTATTTTTTATTCGTATAATGTAAAATGTAAAATCGTATTAATAGAAATCACTTGAAAAATTATGATATTTCTAAATATAAGTAAATTAATATGTAGAGCAACTTTACTTAGTGCGCAGTAATCGATTTACTTATAAAAATCAATTTTTTATATATAGCAACAATTGCGATCGATTAAAAAATATTTGATATAGTCACATTATTTTATTTTTTATTATTAAAGTGATTATATAAAGTTTATTGTTTATAGTCACTCCTTGTTATAATCACCTGATTTCTGTATCCCAAACCAGTGACTATATCGAGGTGCGACTGTATTAGAGTTTGATATAATGATCGGGGGATTATATAAGATTATAAACGCTTTTTTTGCACATCTCATATTGAAAATTTTATCCACAAAATTATTTTTTATGAAATTTAATTATATACGTATTTATATAACTGTTAATAAATAACATAGTTAGTTACTAAAAATTTTAATGATTTAAATTCTAACTATAAATATATGGTTAAAATTTATAAACTTTAATATATAGTAATAAAAAATGTGGGGGCTGATGCTGAAAATTTGGGGGTCTCTATTTAAACCTATAATACCTATTAAAACCCACATATACTCTTTTATTAATAAAACTATACCCTAACCCTAACCTAACTATAAAAAAAAGACCACAAAAAAGGCCCTAAAAAATTTACAATTTTCATAATAAAATATGAAAAATTTTCAGCATAATCCATTTTCAGCATCAGCCCCCACAAAAAATATTAATAATTATATAAAGTAATATAATTAAATTATTAAATAATTTAATATATATAGCTATATGTATTTGTTTTTTATAAATCATTTATAATATTATTATAATCTAAAATTAATTAATTAAAAGTTAAAATTTATACACGTCACTCTGGTCATACCGACATCTGGATATAACGACTTCAATAGTAAATTCTTTCTATACCGGCATTTTTTTCAAAAATTTAATATATAATGACGGTACGTGTGCTGTATTAATTTTTTAAATAAACCTTTTAATTGAAATTATTATTTTATTAAAATATTTTTATATATTTATGAATATAAAAGTTAATATATGCACCAAAAAATTTTAAATGTATAGATATTTTAAACATTATTTTAATAATAATAATTCAGAAATACCTCATAAGTCTACATTTTCAAATATCAAAAATAATTTAACCAAAAACTTCATCATTAATCTTATTAATCTAATCGTAAAATTACTCATCATATAAAAATGATAAGACCCTAAAATTTCGTTTTGGTTCCGAATTCAATTCGAAGTTCAGATCTGGCTCAATTCTAAGTTCAATCTCGGCCTTTTAATCCGAATCGGAACATAAAATTTATATAAATGGCAATTGTTTTTTTTTTTTTTTTGTAATTAGGAATTTGTTCGGGTTTTCCGAAAGTATATTTTAGGTAGCCGAAAATATTTTAGACGCCGAAAATACAGAAAATTTTTTAAATATTGAAATATTGTAAAATACAAATTGTCCCAGGGTTACGGTAATTTATCATGTTACCAAAAATGGTAAGTTACTGCTAATTTACCGATGAATAATTTATATTTTGGTCCGAAAGTATTCGAATACCGTTTCGGAAGGTTTCAAAGCAAACCAGTAACTTACTGCGATAACTTAACACGGACCACGGTAGTTATCGCGAACAACCCCGGTTGAAATCATCCCAGGTGCATTTTTCATCTAATGGTTTGCATGATTTCATTGATTACTGCTCTCAGTCAATCACGGCACAAATGCCATTTCCCTCGCTTGATTCAAAAATTCTAACATTAACAATAGTTAAAAATTGTTAAATAATAGAATTACAATAAAATATTACGACAGGGTGAAACCTGAGTTGTGAAATAGTGAAAGCTGTTATGATCATCGCATGAAGGTGAAATCCGCTTTATATAATAAAAAACATAACAGACAAGGAAGATGTCACTCCGCGTGAGAAATTACAGTATAATAAAATTTATAATAAAAACATATAAATTTACTATAAACTTTAAGCTCAAGTTTCTTTTCAACTTACGTATTAACTTATTTTTGGATTTTAGGGTTAGAATAGTAGAATAAAAACACACAAAACAACTTTTAAAATTTTGCAAAAATTAAAGATTTTGCCAGTAAAATTTTATGAAAAAAAGGATTTGCTAATTTTGAAAATACAATTATATGCAAAATTTTATGTTGAACAAGTTTACTTAGTAGCAAAATATAGGTTATCTTGACAAAAAAGCAAGTTAGCTATATGTTAAAGTTAAAAATTTTTGGTTTGTAATATAAAACCCTTTTTTTGCCAAGATAACCTGCTATGGGCTTCTAATTAAACTTGTTCAGCATGTAATTCTACTCGTACTGAGACCAAACCGCGTTTTCTCGAACTTTTTACTAAGTGAAAAATAGGATTAAATTTAGAAAAAAATTTTTTTCTAAAAAAAAAAAAATCTTATTTCCAACTTTAACCCCATTTTTCACTTAGTAAAAGGTTCGGGAAAACGCATTTTGACCTCAGTACGAGTAGAATTACATGCTGAACAAGTTTATTTAGAAGCCCAAAGCAGGTTATCTTGGCAAAAAAAAGGGTTTTGTATTACAAACCAAAAATTTTTAACTTTAGCATATAGCTAACTTGCTTTTTTGTCAAGATAACCTATATTTTTGCTACTAAGTAAACTTGTTCAACATAAAATTTTGCATATAATTGTATTTTCAAAATTAGCAAATCCTTTTTTTCATAAAATTTTACTGGCAAAATCTTTAATATTTGCAAAATTTTAAAAAGTCGGTTTAAGTGTTTTTATTCTACTATTCTCGATATGTTTAACCCTAAAATCCAAAAATAAGTTAATATAAAAGAAACTTGAGCTTAAAGTTTATAGTAAATTTATATGTTTTTATTATAGATTTTATTATAATTTCTCACACGGTGTGACATCTTCCCTGACTGATAATAAAAAACATAATAAAACGTGGATTCCGATCTACAAAGCGGGTTTTCGAATTACGATAAAAATTAATATTATAAATTAGATCTAACGTCAAAACAAATAATTTATTTATAATACAGTTCAATTGCTATTGGCGGTATTGACGGTTGTTCTGTTTTTTTCTCGAAAAGAAGTATGGGATGATTATAAATTTGGCGACTTTGAAACATCGAATATCGTTGACGAAGTCCTAGCTAGGTATGAAGGCAATAATAATTAGTTTTGAAAAAATTACACAATAAATGTAAAGCGATAAATATAAACATAATAATATTTAATAACTTCTTACAGTAATGGTTTATCGCATGTCTATAAAGTTAGCTTCAACAATATAAGCAATATAAGCCCATCACTATTTTTATCAATAGTTATAACTTTATATCGTTTCAATTTTAACTACGACATGTTTTATCATGGGATAAAGTACCGGTAACGATAGAAGATTATGCCTGCATCAGTAGCCTAAATTAAGCTTAATTTGAGGCATAACATATCGTAATTTTTAGTAAATTTGCTGCAAGTTTCAGTAAATTAGTTTTTCATGTAATTTTCTAATTTGTATCAAAATTTCTGGTGATTGAGGAACGTGATGTTACTTGAAAATTTGATTTACTGAATTTACAACCCTACATACAATAATATTGGTAGCAAAAAAAGGTTTTTTCATCAAGATAGAAAATTTTGGCAACTGAAATTATTTTAGACTGGAAATAATTTCGGTCGAAATAGTAGTACCGTAAATCGACAATGGGCGCACATATATAAACGATAAATGTAACGATAACAAACACGACACGGACTTGTCCGCGTGAAAATTTTTTTCCCCAAAATATAATTACAGTATACTCCCATTAACACTATATGGATTGCCTTTTTTATAAATCTTTAGGGAATAGAAGGTAATGTTACACCTTACGCCATCGCTTTAACGTTCTGTAAGCACAATATTAATAATAGATAATTATAGTTAAAAAATTGTAATTTATATTATTTATGAAATATAATTGACACTTTCCCAGTATACCCTTAAGACCGGTTAAATTCGGTTTAGTAGTATACGATTCATCCAAACATCCAAAAGTTATCTATAAGTTCAAACTGCGAAAAAAAAATACGCATTCAATGATACCGTTTTTTTTTTTTAGAATTTATGCTTCGTCACAACATTAAAAGAACATAGTAATAATTTTCGGGTTTTGTTACATTCTATGGTAAATGACAAAAGACGAAATTCTGGCGAAATCCTTCAAAAAATCAGTCATATATATCTATCTGAATTAAAAAATTTGAAAATATATAATCAATACTGGCACGGCACTAATTTAGCCAACAAAAAATTTCAATTAGTCATAATATAACACGATCAGGAAATTCCAGACGGTTATTTTTTAAATGAATAAAAAAAAAAGGAAAGAATAAATCAATATAATAAAAAATCAAATAACCAAGTACTTCATAAGAAACCGTCTTTTGAACACTAAAAAGTTCTTCTAGCGTTTTATTGTATATCTACCTCTAATATGTAATAGATATTTCACGGGCTTTGGCGAAGCCGGCCGTGGTAATACGTGATGTTCACTGCGCACGTGAAATATCTGATATATTTCACGGTCCATAACATTTTTCTGACTAAAATTTTTACTGATGACGTATTGGCCGTGGAAAAATTTTTGATATTTTCATGGCATTGCGTCATCATAAAAATATCATCAGAAATATTCATGGGAGAACTATAAGGGCGAGGACAGGAATCAGCTGATTCGATTTTGGCCAAAATTTTGACCCCCCCCCCCCTATTTTAGTCAGGTCTTCATATTAAATTTCCAGTTTTTCAGCCCCCCCCAGGAAATCAGCTGATTTCTGGCGCCTCCCTAATTGTATATCTAACTCTAATATATGTATATTTAATTCTAATATAATTATATATATAAACTCTAAAATATTTGTTAACAATATAACCAACTTTCAAAGCATTTTTCGATTATCACGTACCTAATATTTTGTTTGAATTCATATGATCATAAGTAGGAGGATTTATATAAAAAAAGACTTTAAAACTTCATCGCTGGCAAAAAGTAATCGACTTAAAGCTATTCTGTATTGTTCTTAACATTTTAAAACTCTTCTTTTTTTCTATTAAGATAATTTTACTTAATCATTTTATTAATTTGTTATTTCAAGTCTTCAAACTCTATAAAGAATAAAATTCCAGAAAAACCAGTTTGGTATAGATTTTAATATTAAATATCATATTTATGTTTATTTCGGCGGTTTTGTAAGGTTTATCACCTTCTGTTTTCGTTTATCAGTTTTCATCAGTTTCACTAGTTTCGACATTTCGTTCCTTCAAAATTTTTTTTGCGAAAGTCGAAACTAGGTCTCGACTTTTGCCAACGCGAAGCCCTAGGCTTTGCCTAACAATTATAACCATTATTATAATGTATAATCGTAATAACGCACATGTGAGTCTCAAAATAACACGTACCAGAGTGAAATCGCAAGAAAGTTTTTTAGTAGTTGTACCTTTTTTTCCCAAAATTAGTAACTACCACGCATACATGTTCCGAAATAACGCGCAGGTCTCGAAATAACGCGCGAATGCGCGTTATTACAAGTTTTTATGATAAATAAAGTTAAGCATTTCTAATTTAAAACATTTAAAACTATAACTTATAATGATAATGTAAATAACGTGATCTTATGTTCTAGATTATCTGTTCTAGATTATCTTAGTACCTAATAAATAGAAGTAATTCACCTTAAGGTAGTTTTCTTCGAGTTTCGTTAAATTCTCATATTTCAATTCGTCCAATTTGAACAGTTTAGACGAAAATTATACGTAGTTAGAGATAAAAAGAATACTTTACCAGTAAATATTTAAACCACGTCAATTGTTTATTAAACCATAAATAGCGTCTTTAAAAAAGTTTGGTAATCGAAGATACCAAATAAGTATTTGATGTTCAATTATTGTGCACATTTATATGTTCTTCGTATTTTAATGGGAAACGGAAAAATTAAAGTTGACCACAAATTATTGATCGCCTCTGTATGTATACATTTCAATTAACTAGAGAATTTTTACCCACAATGTTAGATACAAGCTTGACATGTCATGTAAACGTGTTGATTCACATGTTTGCATGTGATACAAAGATCTGATAATCAAACAACGGATTTTTGAATGCCAATATTTGGATATAATGGTTTTTAGATTTAAATACTAGGATTTTGATGCTAAGGTTTCCCCTCATGGACGTCGGCAAATTTTACTGAGGTAAGATTTGTTTAAATTATGGAGCCTAATTATTGTCGACCTCTTTTTTGGCTCAACGAATACTAGAGGTAAATGACCTGAAATGACCCAAATGACCCAAATGACAAATGACTAGTCATTGGGTCATTTCGAGGCTCAAATGACATAGAAGGTCATTTAACATATGTTAGTTAATATTCTAATGCTATTTAGCCAATCAGCTATAAGTCAATTAATATTTATGTCTTAAGGTTGTTCGAAATAATAATTGCATATTTCGAACACCTTACTTAAGACATAAATATTAATTGACAGTAAAATTTGGGACTTTAATATATAGCTAAGATTATCGATAAGGAAAGTAATAAAGTTTGATAACTTTTTATACGAGCAATTCGATCAATAAAATTATTTTATATACTAATGACCTAAATGAACTTAATAACCAAAATGATCTTGTCATGATTCAATAGCTTGGAGTCATTTAAATTTCGATCAACGATCGAGTTATTTACCATTCCTAGGTTGGACCGGGCATATAAACTTTTATTGGGTTTGAACCTATACGTATGCATTATGCAGTTAAAGTTGATCAATCTATGTAAAAAATAATAGATATGGGATACAAACTCTATATGCACGATGGCCCAATGGGTCTCTATCATTTTTCCGACAACCACTTTAAAATCCTGACAAAAATTGACCGGAACTAACCCTAACCCTAACCTAATGCGGGCTAACTTGTCGGGATTTTGACATTGTCGGGAAGTGTTGTCGGGAAAACAATAAGGTCCGTGGCCCAATGACTAAATGACCCTCAAATGACCTCGGTCATTTCTAAATGATCATGGTCATTTGGTCACGAGTCATTTCTAAATGACCCAAAATTGAGATGACCGTTAATGACCGGTCATTTCAGAGTCATTTGAGGTCATTTGAAAAATTTGCAAATGACCAGGTCATTTACCATCTGCTAGATATAACATTCTTATCAAAAATGGGGGTTCTACCTTTTTGAGTTTATAAACATTATTCGATGGTATATTTATTATGAAATTGGAAATTGTATTTCTTATATTATTTTTCAATCAAATTTGCTTGCAACTTTGTGAACAAATGCACTCTCTTCGGCAGATCTTATACAAGTCATAATATTATATAATAAGCAAACAAATTCATTCATTCTAGACCTGTAGGTGATATGTACCCCTAATTTCTTATAAGGGTAGATATCACTACGATGATAATGAGTGAAATGGTTTACAGGTTTTCCCTTTCTGTCACTCATATGATGAAAAGTCACAATTAATTAAAACGTGCCCAAATCTCAAAAAATTCGACGCTGCTCATTTCGAGATAATCCATTCGTAAATACCTTATTTCACCGACAATTAGTTCACAGACAAGTTTCTTTTACAAACAATCAATTCAAAAAGTTTATCATAACCATTTTATTTTATCGACAGCTCACTTCATAGACAATTTATTTCATTGACAGAGCCATTAGGATTAATTGATTAGTACAATTTATTAAAAAAAAAAACTTTGATTGGGTGCGGTTTAGTTTTGGGCACTACATAAGTTATGCGGGATGAGTGTTTTATGAAGAGCTTTGGGTTTAACGTTAATGATAGTTGAAAGAGTAAAAGTAATCGGTTTTGAATATGATCCCGTTAACCGTGTATTTTCTACTTATTCTTTTACCCTCCCATTTTATTATTCAATGGGCTATATATATATAGTTACAACATTCCGATTTAGATATAGTACATTATTAAGAAAAATGAAGTAATAATTATACAAATTATTACAACTTATGTGATTATGACAAAATTTCGCCAAAAATGCTGTAACGTAATTAGGTACAGTATAAACCTAATTTAGGCCGACAATCTTTCAATTTTTGGTCTTAAATGTTAATTTTACGTACATACGTACGTACGTTCAGCTTTACAGAAATTCGCATTGTTTAAATTTGTAACTCCTCAATCACCGAAAATTTAGATCTCAGCATGAAAACTAGTTTGTTGCAAAATTACTAAAATTGCATTTTACAGTTAAAACTGAGGTTTATATTAGTAGAATTTTGCGTGATTTTGTTCTGGATGAGTCACAGAACTTTTGGGGTCGTTCTGAATAATTCAAACGACCTGTCAGATTGTCTGTAGTATAAGCTTGTTTGTGAATTAACTGTCAGTGTCTATGAAGTAATTGTTGGTGAAATGGCACAGACCCCAAAAAATTACGATACATATGGATAATATTACCGATATAACTTAAGAACGTGTGGCTTTTAATTGTGATGATTTGATATCTGTGCCCGGGCGATTATAACTACTTACAATATAAGGGATAACGTTAGTGATGAGAATTTTTTAGTTGACTAGTAAGTAGGCTAATTTTATCATTAGTCGACTAGTCGTATAATGTATAAAGGTTTTAAACAGTACTGGTGACCTTCGTTAATATCAACCTAAATTTGTAAAAAAGCGATGAACTTCTACCTCTTTGTTATTAACCCTCATATATATCAACATAATTGTCTAATCCAAATGGGTTGATATCAACAAGGGTCACTTGTAATAGGATATTATTTTGCAACTAATAAAATTTAGTTGAATAACCAATTTTAGTTGACTTAGTCAACTAAAACTTCGTCGATTCCTATCACTACTCTCTGGTCCTTATACTGATCTCTTCCAAATTACCAAACCAGTTAGCCTGAATAGGTTGAATTACCTTGGTATTAGGTGTGTTTCTTTCTTTGGTTTCTACTTTTATAGCATAGGGCTTTTTCTTTAGTGTGATAGTTTTTAGTAGCCAAGTTGGCGGACCCTTCTTTTCTAGAATCATGTTATTTGGCTCTTTGGTTTCTGGTTTCCAATTTTAGTAGCACTATCAAAAATTTTATTATTTTTTTATCAAATGAATTTCAATTACTCTAGTTGCCTGAATTTGTTTATGTGATATTATATAATTTCACCGTAATGCCAAGATTATATAATTGTTCAACTAATTAATAAATTATTGTTACCAAAATACAGATCTATTTTTCAAATTTGTTCTCAGTAGAATTTGAAATCTAGATCTATTGCTTGTAAGATAACAACTTAACAACTTTTTTATATTACTATACTTTTTACTATTTAAATTCAAGAATACTACAGTATATTTATTATTTAATTAATTTATTTTTTTTTCAAGTTAAGATGCCTGTTTTGAGGTTTGGACTTTATTTAAGATATATAGGATTCTAGCTGTTCTATATAGAGAATAAACTAATATTTATATATTGACAAAAATACAACCAGCTATACCTGCAACTTATCTAAGTAGCCACCTAAAAGTTTTATACTAGCTCTGAACAACTTTACTAAGATGACCAAAGTAGGTTACCTTGTAAGAAAAATGGGTTACCTATATACTTAAGTTAAAAATTTTTGGTTTATAATATAAACCCTCTTTTTTTTATCAAAATAACCTGCTTTGGGCCTTTAAATAAACTTGTTCAGCAGATATTTCTACTCGGTTCAAGGTTAAAACACATTTTCTTAGACCTTTTACAGATAAAAAATAGGATTAAAGTTAAAAAAAAAATTTTTATTTTAAAAAAAAATTTTTTTTCTAACTTAATACTATTTTTCATTTGTAAAAGGTCTGAGAAAATGCATTTTGATCTTGAACTGAGTAGAAATATCTGCTAAACAAGTTTATTTAGAGGCCCAAGCAGGTTATCTTGATAAAAAAAGGGGTTTTATATTATAAACCAAAAATATTTAATTTTAGTATATAGATAACCTATTTTTCTTTCAAGGTAACCTACTTTGGTCACCTAAATAAAGTTGTTCAGAGCACAATTTTATATATAATTGCTAATTTAAAATTAGTAAATTTTTTGTTTTGGCAAAGTTATATTTTGAAAAAGTACAAAATTAACAAAATTTCAATACAGTTTTTAAGTTCAAATTTTTCTTCTTTTCTTGTTCTATATGTTTATAAAATTTAATTTTAAGTTAATTAGTTAAACTGAAAAGAATTTTCAGCTCAAAGTTTATAGTAAATTCATATGTTTTTATTATAATTTTTATTATAAACTTATTTCAAGACTATTTTAAAAAACATGTCCTATCTGCTATGACTGCTAGAGTAATTAAAAAAATTTATACAAATTTCTATGATTCTCTAAGTTTCACTAATTAATAATAACTTTTTGCAATAAGTAAACTTGTTTAGTACCAAAAAATATATCAAATTAGTCTATTTTATTTCTTAAAATTTAAAAAAAAATGTTTAATTTTAAAAATTTTTATCAAAAATTCAAAATTAAGTATCTTTGATATAAATTTTTTTAAAAAAATAAAATATATTAATATAATATATTTTTTGTACTAAACAAGTTTACTTAGAGCAAAATATTAGTTTAAACTAGTAAAATTTAGAGAACTATAGAAATTTATATAATTTTATTAATCAAATTATATACGTATTTTTATGATTCTCTAAATTTTACTAATTGATTTTAACTTTGTGTTCTAGGTAAATATACATATATTATAAACCTTGAATATAGTTATAAACCTTGAACTGAATCTGAACTAAACTTATTTTAAGTTCAAATTCAGTTCATGTTCAATAATTTAAATTCAAATTTAGGTTCAAATTTAATAATTTTTTTAAGTTCAGATTTAGGTTTAAATAAACCTGAACTTTTATTGAACTTTAGAACTCTACTTTAAGCTTGTTAGGAGGCAGTTTATAAACTTGGCTATAAACAGCAAGTGCTATTTTTATAATGAGCAATGAACTCTGAAGCTATTATTAGCAAATAGTTTATAACCTTTATTTCTAAATAATAGATACTATCTTATAGTTTTCTTGCAAGTTTTTTTCAGTTTAATTAAAATTTAATAAAAATGTTTTTAGAATTTATGGGTACAAGTAATTATTAGAAAAAGTTGTAGTTTTATATTTTTGTTAAATATAAATTTGGTTTATATAAAATTTTAATCAAATATATATAAAATTACAATAAACTTTGAAGCAATAATATTTTTTAACAAAAAAAAAAAACAAACTTTTTCTAATGATCCCTTATACCAAATTTTCCAAAAACTCAGACCTACGAAAACTATGCAGTTAACATATTTATACACAACAAACCTCTACCAAAGCTGCTATTGGATACAAAGTCCATTCACTATATGTTCTATAACTAAAATAGAGATAAAAAAGAACAGTAAACTTATAAGCGAAACACCTTGGTGGGCTTTGGTATTATTGAGCAAAGANTTAAATATAAATTTGGTTTATATAAAATTTTAATCAAATATATATAAAATTACAATAAACTTTGAAGCAATAATATTTTTTAACAAAAAAAAAACACAAACTTTTTCTAATGATCCCTTATACCAAATTTTCCAAAAACTCAGACCTACGAAAACTATGCAGTTAACATATTTATACACAACAAACCTCTACCAAAGCTGCTATTGGATACAAAGTCCATTCACTATATGTTCTATAACTAAAATAGAGATAAAAAAGAACAGTAAACTTATAAGCGAAACACCTTGGTGGGCTTTGGTATTATTGAGCAAAGATGTTACAGAAAAACTTTAGACTTTATCAATATGAAAATAGAAGTAGATACTTGGTTAGATATGTTATTCTGTACAGCATTATTCTTACGACTCTTTTATTTTGGTACTCTTTTTCTGGTGCTGCTTTGAACGTTTCGAAATTTTACAAAAAGTAGACAATTCGGTGTACCCCTCCAAAAGATTAGCAGTGTTTACTCTTCCAAATTAGGACGCATCTACCGAAATAGAATCTCCTATGAGAATATTTGGGTTAATGCTTACCAAATAACCAATGACTGGCGTAATAGAGATTGGAGGGATCACGTGTAGAAATTTCTAGATATTAAACATTTTTTTCTACTTTCTAGAATATATATAGTGTTAGATTAGATTTATTCTATACAACTCTATATAATTTTTAAAGTCTAACACAGACAAAAATAGTGTCATTATGACTGTCTGTCTTTTTTTTCAGCCTTTTTCTCTTTTTCTCCGTTTTTATATATTTTTTCTGTTTACCACTTTCCTTTTTATTTCTTGTTCTGTTTGTTTCTTTTCATTAGTTTAGTATTCCCTATTTTTTATCCTTTTTACTTTTCTTTCTATTTTAGTTAGTAGTTCTTCTATTTAGGAGGCTAGGAGAAGAAGTTTACAAAAAAGATAGTCATGATGGGCTAGTAAGTCAGGTCGGTGATTTAGGGCGAATCAGTCTGAGGTAGGTAGATCGATACAAACCAATAAGGCTAAATTACTCTTGGCAGGTCACACATAGGTGCTTAAGTATTTAGGTACTTTATAGTAACTGGTAAGCTACTCTTTGATCCAAATACCAAATAGTAGATATAAAAAATTTCTTTTGGAAATTATCATCAATAAAGTATAGAAGCATGACATGATTGTCAAGTTTAAAAAAAAAATAATAATAATAATATTTTTTAAGCTATATATTAATTTAAATTTAAATTTGCAATTATATAAAGCAAAAGGGAAAGAATAAATAAACTGTTTCTACCAAGTTACAGTTCTGCTATTTTTGCAAAAATTAAAAATATAACTTTGTTAAAAACAAATATTTGCTAATTTTAAAATAATAAATATATATAAAAGCATGTTCTGAACAACTTTACTTAGAAAGTAAAAGTAAATTATCTTGTAAAAAAAATTGGTTATCTATATAGGGGCGTGCCATTTATTATGTAATATTTTTTATTTAGTAACCTCCCTTATCCATGTATGGTGTAATCATTTTATCTAATTCTGATTGATTAATATAATATATAAACATGATTACTACCTCTGACTATGTATCTATAGTAAATATTATATAATAAATAGCATGCTTTATACTAAAGTTAAAATTTTTAGCTTATTAATATAAAACTTTTTTATTAGAGTAACCTACTTTGGGCTTTTAAGAAAGTTGTTCAACATATAATTTTACTTGTATTGAGATTAAATTGTATTTTCTTGGCTTTTTACTAAGTAAAAAATAAAATTAAAGTTAAAAAAATTTTTGTCTAATTTTAATTCTATTTTTTATTTAGTAAAAGGTTAGAGAAAATATGTTTTAATTTTGATACAAGTAAAATCACATGCTAAACAACTTTGCTTAAGAGCCCAAAGTAGGTTACTTTAATAAAAAAAAGTTTTATATTAAGGCCATGCACATAAATAAAATTGGTTCTCATAACCCAGCCAGGTGAATTTTTTTAAAAAAGTCAAATGTTATTTTATATAGTTTTTAAGGTTACTATACATATTTTTATATAAAGAGTTAAGTATTTAAAAAATTTATATAACATTTTTTAGATTCTAACAATAACATCCAGGTGCGCCAGGTGCACTTGGTTGGGTCTTAAAATATTACAAGAACCAATTAATTTTATTTGCATGGCCTAATAAGCTAAAAATTTTAACTTTAATATATAGATACTGGTAATCCATTTTTCTTACAAGATAATCTATTTCTATCTCCTAAATAAAGTTGTTCAAAGCATATTTTAATATCTTAAAATTAGCAAATATTTGTTTTTGGCAAAGCTATATTTTCAATTTGTGCAAAATAGCAGAACTATAACTTGGCAAGAAAGATTTGTTTATTTTTCTTTTTTGCTCTATATAATCATAAAATTTAATTTTAAATTAATATTCAAATTTTATAGTAATTTTATATGTATTTTAGTAAAATTTTATATAAACCAAATTTACATATAACATATGGGCCGGTGCAGAAAGATTTGTACTTCAAAAAATTTCATAATTTTGACACTAAGGAAAAATTTTTTTTTTCTTGATTAATTATTAAAAATTTTTTAGTATCATATAACGGTTTTACTAAATCACACTACTGGTGCTCAACACCACAATGATTTTTACCAATCAAATTTTTTAAATGTAGTGTAATGTAAAGATCAGATGTAACATAAAATTTTTGTTGGTTTGCTTTTTTTTAAAAAAATACTTTCTAACTCAAAATTTTATCTATGAAACCATCTTTTTTTTTAAAAAAAAACCTCCCTTTGTAAAATTTTACTATATACTATGCCTCACCCTAACCCTAACTATTGTTCTACTTAACATATATCAACTTTAGCTTTTGTTTATTTTTTTTTGTTTATTTTTTTAATATTGATCTTCATGTTATACTGCATACTGGTGTTTAACACCACTGGTTTGATTTATAATTACTGTCATATAAAATAGATTTTAATCTAATTATTTTTATTGTTTTAACACTGTTTTATTTTAATAATTAAGCATATACAATTCACTGTATTTGAAAAAAGACCAAAATTTTTTTTTAAAAAAATATTTTTTTAATTAATTTCGCAACCAATATGCAGTTTTATGAGCTTGTACTATGCAAGTGCATTAATGTGCATATAATAAAGATATGGTTAAAATTTGAGCAAAATTGAATCACTGGTTGTGAAGAAATTAAGCCTTAAAGTGAAGTAATTAAGGGTGTGGTAACATAGGGAAGTTGTTAAGTTGTCACCCCCAAGTGACAGGTCTAGAGTTCAAATCCCACTGGAGACGGTTTAGAAAAATAGGCTGGTATACCTGTAACATTTATTCAACGATCAGTTGGGTATATTATCTGTAGTCCTTGGTTACCATCTCAAATAGGAGCTTTTAGATGAAGTTGTGTTTCATGACACAGACAAATCCAAGGAACTGGAATAATTGAAACCCGTTTGGCAAGACCTGAGTAAGGAGATAATGAAGATCTTTGACGATACTGCGGATACCAGAAATTGAGACCAAAGAACTGGACGAACACCCCAGGGCAAGTGGGCACCAACCTGGCCGCCGAAGACATATCAGAGGAAAAGGTTCTATGCTGCGGAATTAGGAACCAAGGGAAGTTAACCAAAAAGGCATCTAAAGCTGAGATACAACGACCCATCCAGGCTAACTGGTTTGGTAGTTTGGAAGGGATCGGTTATAGAACTGGTTGATGTAGGTATCGGGATCGGAATGAACCTTGCAAAGGCAAGAATACTGTGCGGTTCAATGGTTAGCCCTAACTGCTAGTGGTGGTCTCAGCCATTGTGAAGGTATTCAAAGCCTAATCTAGAAATGTGTAGGACATAGAAAGATTAGGAGGTATGTACTATACTCTCCCTAGGGTAATCCGGCAGTTGGAATGCTACTAGATTACCTATAGAATTAGAGTACAAGTAGTATAACAAATGTCGATCTGGGTGGTCTTCAATTGAAGCAGCACGAGGTTATATGTAGGTGTGATTGGGGTGGGTGATACAGAACGGGGGACACCAGAGAGTTTAAATAGGTAATCTCCTAGTTAGGTTACAGGTACGGCGTATAGTGTAGAACCTTCAGGCGGACTACTCAAATAGGCAACCAAAAGTTGCACGTGTGGCTATATGTACTCTCATTAACCAAGAATGTATTATCTAAAAAATCTAATAAAAAATCCGCTTCCATGCAACATTGCAAAAAAAAAAAAAGTGAGGTAATTTGATTTTTTTTACTATATACGCGTATATATAAATTACTATAGTAAATTATATAGTAAATATTTTTTAAATAAGTACTATTAATAAATTTTTTTATTTTATCAATAAAATAATCAAAAAAATTTTATTTTTTTATCAATCCGGTAACCTAATAAGTATATTAAATTAAAAAAATTAAAAATTAATTTGTACAAAAAATATTTTAATTAGAGCTATTTGAGGTACAAATCTTTTTGCACTGGCCCATATCAGATAACTAATTCAAATTATTAATAATATAATCTTTATTTTTAATATTATTATAAAAAATTTTTTTTTGAATTTTATCTTATCTAATGATCAGAATCAAAAATTTTTATACCTTTCGATTCGTTTCGATGAAACGAATCAAACAATGAGACAAATCAAACAATGAGACAAATCAAATGGTACCAAGCTCGTTTGGTTCTGATCACTGGGTCACAAGATATTTTCGATTCTTTGTCATATTTACACTTCATCAAAAAACTCAAAAATCATTTTTGTGCAACATATAATCAATAATATTTTGTGATCCAGTAGTCGGAATTGGATAAACTTTATATTATTTGATTCATCTCATTGAAACAAATGAATCAAATAGTATAAAAATTATTCAATTTTTACTACTGGATTACACAAGATACTATAAATTCGCTAAATTACCCCTACCTCTTTAAATTTAATTCGTGATCCGCCTAAGAATCAGTGAAAAAACATAGTAAATAGTGGAGATATGTTTACTATATATTTTTTGCCTTTTTTAGAATCTGGGGTTTCCCAAAGGACAAACTGATTTTCTACTAAATAAATATCTTTTTTGTATTAAGTAAAAGTTGTAGAGGAGAAAATTCCGATCATAATGGCAGTTAAATCGTTAAAATCAGCCCATGGATCGTGAGATATAAGCATTTTTGTCTTCGCAATTATATGTTTACTTTTTTGTTTACACCATATGGGATCATTTCAATAGAAACAGCCCATTTTTACATACAGTATATTTTATTTTGAGATAATTGAGTTTAATCATTTGTTTTGATTTTTGGACTGATCCGGGATTAATCAAATTTCACGATTTTTATTGGTTAAAGGTAAACAGGTGACTATCGGGTAATCTCGTGATATATTGACCCTACGCAGCCTCATGTAATTTTTCTTTTATATTATCTTGATTTTTTATTATTCAAATCGACTTTCATTTATAATTGAAAAATGTCAATCATGTCAAAATTTATATAAATCTAATAAAAACTCATTTTTCAAAAAATTGTAAAAATGGGCTGTTTCTATTGAAATCACCCCATATAGTCGCAAAGTCAAAAATGCTCATATCTCGTAATCCACTAGGCCGATTTTAATTATTTAACTGCTATTATAACCAGAATTTTCTCCTCTACAATTTTTATTTAATTTAAAAGAGATATTTACTTAGTAGAAAATCAGTTTGTCCTTTAGGAAACTCCAGATTCCAAAAAAGGCAAAAAACAATAGTAAATTTCCCCATGATTTACTATGTTATTTCACTGGTTCTTAGGCAGATCACGAATTAAACTTTTTGATACAATTTATAATCCATTTAAGAATAGAGTGAACATAGATCATTTATTATATAATTTTAGTGGTACAATGAAATTTATATAGAAACTACAAATAAAACTTTTTATGGTTGTTATAAGTCATCCAATTTGTTACACAATATTAGATGTAAAATTCATATTTATAAAATTTTAAAAAATTACATATAAAATTACTATAAACTTTGAAGCTTTGATGTTTTTCAATCTACATATTAATTTAAAATTAAATTTTGCGTTTATATAGAACAAAAAGAGGTAAATAAAAAAACCTTTCCTGCCAAGCCACAGTTCTGCTATTTTTGTACAAATCAAAAATATAACTTTGGCAAAAACAAATATTTTCTGATTTTAAGATCATAAATATATGTAAAATTATGCACTAAACAACTTTACTTAGACAACCTTCGTAGGTTACCTTGTAAGAAAAATGGGTTGTCTATGTACAAACGTTAAAATTTTTAACTTTGCAATATAAAACTTTTTTTTCATTAGATAACCTACTTTGGGCACTTAAGCAAAGTTGTTCAGCATATAATTTTACTCATATTTAAGGTTTAAACACGTTTTTTTGGTTATTTACTAGGTAAAAAATGGGGTCGAAGTTAGAAAAAAAATTTTTTTCTTAAAAAATTTTTTAAAAAAAAAATTTTTTTCTAACTTCGACACTATTTTTCATCTAGTAAATGCCAAAAAACCACATTTTGACTTTAAATAAAATTACGTGCTGAACAACTTTGCTTAAGTGCCCAAAGTAGGTTACCTAATGAAAAAAAAGTTTTATATTGCAAAGTTAAAAATTTTAACATTTGTACATAGACAACCCATTTTTCTTACAAGGTAACCTACAAAGATTGCCTAAGTAAAGTTGTTCAGGGCATAATTTTACATATATTTATAATCTTAAAATCGAAAAATATTTGTTTTTGACAAAGTTACATTTTCAATTTGTGCAAAGATAGCAGAACTATGGCTTGGCAAGAAAGGTTTTTTTATTTACCTCCTTTTGCTTTATAATCACGAAATTTAATTTTAAATTAATATGTAGATTGAAAAACATCAAAGCCTCAAAGTTTATAGTAATTTTATATGTAATTTTTTAAATTTCATATGTATGAAATTTACATGTGACATATCAGATAATAGTTATTAATTTAGCCAAAAATTTTATAAAATATTCTTTTTATAAGGGGAGTAACAAAAATCAGGTGATTTTTTAGGGGGGGAGGGGGGTAAAAAAAGTTGAAATTATATATAAGAACCTGACTATTTATATATTGAGGAAGAGGGAGGGGGGTAGGCCTCTGATAAAAAATAATCAGGTGATTAATGACACTGCCCTAATAGTAACATTTTAATAAATATAGTATTTAAAAAAAGGGAATAGAAATTTGTTGCACCTGCAACATGTCATACCCTGATTCTGACCAATCAAATCGCATGATTTTGTAGACAAAAAATTTTAAGTTTTAAAAATTAAAAATTTTACTAGTAAAATATAAAAATAAGGACAGGACTAGTCAGTGCCCCATGCACTTTGTGCTCCCTATTTTGATATCTCAAAATTTTACTAGGGTAACCCCTGTTGCACTTCTAACAAAAAATGATCCTCTCGCGATTTTGTACTAATTTTGATTCTAATTCTAAACCTAACTCTAATCCTAATCCTAACTTTACGCGAAATTAATTATTAGTACATTAGGGGCACAAAATATGCAGGTGCACTTTCTAGATTTTTTTTAAAAATAAATAAACGATATCAAAGTATATAATTAAAATTTTATTCTAAACAACTTTTTCTAAGTCATAAAGATAGATTGTTTTAGTAAAAAAATAACATTTTATAAAAAAAATCAATAATTTTGATCATTAGCACATATAAACCTTTTTTTTACTAAACTCTATATTTACATTTAAGTATTATATGTAAAATTTTATGCTTAAAAACTTTTTCTAGGTTAAAAAGGTAGATTGTTTTAGTAAAAAAAAAAGTTTTATATGTGCTAACTTTGGAAAATTTTGATTTTTTTTATAAAACATTTTTTTACTAAGACAATCTATTTTTACGATTTAGAAAAATTGTTCAAAATAAAATTTTATGTTATATGACATGCTATTTTTATATATTTTACACTTTATTAAGTAAACTTTTAAATTTTTAAAAGGAGTCGTCTTGGCGCCACCTGAGGTGGTAAATAATTCACTGCCACCCTATCCAAATTAAATACTAAATTGACTGACTGACCCTAACCCTATAGTGAGTGCATCATCAAATTACTATTTAATTTGAACAGGATAGTATACCAACCCAAGTGGCACAAAGACTTTTCATTTTTAAAAAATAAAATTTTTTGCCTATAAAATTGTGCGATTTTATTGGTCGAAGCAGGAGGTACGACAAGTTACAGGTGCAACATGTTGCGGATGCACAAATTTATTTTCCATATTTCTATATGTTGTAAAGTTTTTCTAAGTTGGCTCAAATTTTTTGTAATTATACAAAAATAATTAATTCTGATTGGTTGAATCTATGTTGTTTACAATTGTGATTGGTCAATAACCTGATTTCATATGATTACAACGTGATCACTATTAAAAATGATCTATATTTATCCTATCCTTAATGTCATATTAAAACAAGATATTATATAACTAATTTTTTATAAAATTTTTCTAAATTATATACAGTTAGCTCTTTCGAATACGAACTAATGGGACTGCTTTTTTTACTATATAAAAATTTGGAAAAGTTCAGTTTTCAAAAAGTTATATTTGGCTTATCTGAATTTTATAATAAAATTTACAAATGTTCTAGGAGATTTTGTTCAGTTTAGAGAGAGTTTAATAGTGTTCAGTTTAGAGAAGTTCAGATTAGAGAGAGGCAACTGTATAAAGTTTAATACAAAAATAAAAAATTTTTTAATATTAAAATAAAAAAGTTTTTATATTAGTTATATTAACTTTACCAAATTACCACTTTTTACCTTATGTGTTTATTGTATATGTATTTGTCACATACATAATATATCACTATTTTGATTCAGTAATACAATAATTAATTTGTTATAAATAAATGATCATAAGCATTCTTTACTTCTAATAAACTTTTAGTATCTAGAAGTATAAATAAAATAAATTATATTTAACTTTTTGCATTTTTTTGCTTTTTTAGTTTTTTTTGCAATTTTATTTGTATTCTTTTTATCTTGCCCTTTCATTCACATAATATTAGTGCTACTGTATAGTGCTGAAAATAAGCTATTTTTTTTGGCCAAAAAGTTATACAAAAATGTATAAATAGCTTATTTTTGAATTGTTGAATTTTTTTAAAAATTGAAAAATATACTAATAAAACTTGTTTAAATAATACCAAATTTTTGTTGTAAGTGTATTTCGATGTTCTAAACAACTTTACTTAATGGCACTTTTGAGATATAGCAACTACTAACAAATTTTTTAAGATTTTTAAAAACATCAGGGAGGTAGCATATTTTTGAAGATAGCATATTTTCAGCAATATACAGTATTTTTTTAGTACTTCAAATTAACCTTTTAACTTGCTTCATATATTTTTACATTTTTTGCTTTTTTAATATTTTTTTTTATACTTTTTACTTTTTTTTTTATCCTTCTTCTTATTTTGTTATTTCACACCTTGTTTGTACTTTTATTTTATTTTGTTTCTTTTTAATTTTTTTTTGTACTTTATTCACATATTTTTTTATTATATTTTAACTTTTTTTACTTTGTTCGCTTTTTTCTTTTAACTTATTTTCTTATATTCTTTTTGTTCTTTATTTTTTTATATTTTTTTTATATTTTTTATTTTTATTTTTTTCATTTCTATTTTTATTTTTTACACTTTGTTTATATTCTTATTTTATTTTATCTTTTTATTTTCTTTATCACATGGTCTTTTCATTCTGTATTTCTATTTTTTACTCATCAAATTTTAATATAAACAATACCAAAAATATAAATTACTATATTAATGAAGAAAGTGATATTGAAAGCAATATTGAAAGCATAGAAAATACTAAAATATAAATATTGACTTATTTATAATTAATAGTGCTAAAGATGATGTATCTAAACTATATACTAAGAAAAAGTTATCAAATTTGAGATATGCAATTTATTTATAGTTGAGTAAAATAGTGAGCATTCATAAATAATGTTATATACCCCACATAGTAGCTTTTGACCCCTCTAAACTATATAAAAAATTTTTTTTAAAATTTATATATTTATATATATAATTTTACAAAAACTTGAATATCTTGTAACATAATAATCTGATTTGAATTATTTTGGTAGCATTTGATTTGTCTTAGTAAGACAAATCCAATAATACCAAAATCAAATTATTTGGATTACTGGATCACAAGATATTTATAAAATACTATTGGTTATATAGTAATTTTATAAAAAAAAATATGATCAATAGTATTTGGCCAATAACTTCTAATCTAGTAATCCAAATAAAATGAAATTGGTACCATTCAACTTCTCTCACTGAGACAAATCAAATAGTACTAAAATCATTCAATTTGGGTTACTAGATTAGAATTTAAACAAATTTTTATAAAAAAATTAAGTTATATTTTTTTGATCTCTTTTTATTTATTAAGAAAAATGGTATATTTTATCTAATCCTCTTCTTGTATAATATTATTTGTGGATGCTCCTATAGAAATAGAAAATTTAATATTGTAAAGGATCATATTAGTTGTAAAAATAATATCATCAGAAAAAGAATTTATATTTGCAAGCACAGTTAGTATTACGATTCAACTTCTAATAAAAAAACAGAAACTAAAAAAATATTATGATAATGGCATATAAATGCCTCTCTTATTTTATCAATAAAATCATAAATAAGCATAATTTTATAAGTTGAATGTTGATACTATTGAGTTTGAACAAGCAAATAAGTTTAGTAAAAAAAAATAATTAATAACATAAGGGCGTGCCATTTATCACATAATATTTTTTACTTAATGACCACCCCATCCATGTATGGTGTGATCACCCTAATCTCAATTCTAATTGGTTAATATAACGACTAATATTTATAATATATTATATAAATATATATAATATTAAATAACTTTGATCTACTGGTCCGATTTGGATGATTTTACTACCAAAATGTTCATCTCAATAAGACGATTCTAACAAGCCCAAAATCATTAAAATCCAATCACAGGGCCATAAAATCGCTAAGGTTTTGCATTATTTTTTTTTCTCTTAGGCGAGACTTGCCAAATACGACCTCTTTGATTTTATTATACTACTATAAAAATAGTACAAACTCATTATACAAAGAATAATACAGCATAGGCATCATCCGATTTAGCTAAACTAAACCAAATGCGAATCGCCGCACGGCATCTCAGGAGATACCGACTAGTCCATCAGCCTCGCTCCACTATACAAGGGCATTTCTCAGAGAAAATATCCTTGGAAGTGGGAGTAAAAATCTAAACTACTAAAGAGCAAAATATATATAAAAGGGGGTAAAAAAGAAAAACAAAAAACAAAAAAAACGAAAAAACAAATGATAGAAAAAAGAAAAAAGAAAAGCAAGGCCTCGGGTCAATTAAGTCCCGGCACCAAGTAGACTATTTTAAAAATTACATGATACTAAGAAAGGTAGTCTCTACTCTAACTAAACTCAATTTATCATATATAGGCGAAAAACTATTACTAGAAAAAAAAGGCCTCTAATCTAAAGAAACTGTAGAAATAGGTGTGTAAAAAAAAGACTACGGCTATAAGAACATTCTAGAACGAAATTTCATTACAAGGTTTCCTCAAATACATGTCGCTTATTATTTATCTCAAAAAACCGAAATCTACCTGTGACTTCATTTCAAAATGGCAGCTGCATTTCCAAATTGGGGAGGTAAACATTGTTGATCTTTTGGAGGGGGTAAGCCGAAATACCCACTTTGTCGAAATTTTGAAAAAGCCAAAGGGACAGTAGCATATGAATTTAATAGTGGGTGTTCGTTTCAAGTCCTTTAGATTTTCCAAGGAGTGTGTTTGAAAACCGAAATACTGTTCTCCATTAAGCTGCTACAAAAAACTTCGTCAGCGAAGAAGTTTCTCCACCAAAATTCTGTGTTTACTAAAGCGCCGCCTGCTTGTTATCACTCGTTCTTCTACTATTGCTTTTGGTTTGCATGCCAAATATATAAAGGAGTCCCTGAACAGATAGTTGACCTTTATAAAAACTATTTTTTGCAGTGCTTCTTCATCTAACTCCAGTATTTTGATATTTCGTTTGTGTGAAAATCCAGTACAGGTGATCGTCAGGGAGAGTTGAATGAGGTTTTGCATTATTATATATATATATATTAAAATTTATATATATAATAATACAAAACCTTAGACCTTGGGTCCGATAGCATAGTGGTTATGCTCCAAGATCACAAATCGCAAGGTTGCTAGTTCAAATCCAAGTGGCGGTGATTTTAAGAAAGCCAGCCGGTTAGACCAAATTAGGGATCCTAGAATGGGCAGCGATCGACAATCAAGGTCACGACGATGAGGGCTGTGCTAGAACCTCGATTTGGAATAACTGAAGTCACGAAACGTAATGTGAGGCCCAAGTTTGGATATTATGAGATACTACATGAACTCGTAGCGCAAGCAGTTCGAAAATTGGCTGTGAAGATTTCTGGCCACTGCGGCGGTCGGTGAGACAGGTCACTTCTGAGCGTTGCGAAAGCAAAAAGCCGGGAGAAGTCAGTGGGAAATAAAATAACAACTACGGTCGTTATAAAAACACTAAAAACAATATCGGCAAGACTGTCAAAAAAAAAAATAATAATAATAATACAAAACCTTAACGATATTGTGACCCTGTGATTGGATTTTAATGATTTTGGGCTTGTTGGAATCGTCTCATTGAGACGAGCATTTTGGTAGTAAAATCATCCAAAACGGACCAGTAGAAAAGAAGTTACTTAATATTAAATAATATATATATAATATATATTATATACCGTATATAATTTAATATATATATTATATATATTATATATTGACGTGATCACTACCCTGATCCATGTATCCATGGTATTAATCATGTGATAAATGGCACACCCCTAAAGTTCTTAACTTAACAATGTAAAATAAGTGCAATAGTACAAAAGCAGTATTTAAAAAACAAAAATCCTTTTAAACTTATTTATAGTAAGGAGAGCGCCATATATCATCTGATTTTTTGCTACTAAGAGGCTGCCCCTCCTCTACCTGATTATTAAATACTGCAATTTGATTGGCTAAAATTATTAAAATTTTTAAAAATTTTTAAATTTTAATATTAAATAATTTTTGAACCAGTGATCCATTTTGGATAATTTTACTACCAAAATTTATTCTTAATGAGAGATTCCAACGAGCCTAAAATTATCAAAATCCAATCACTAGATCCCAAGATCATTATAGTAGGACCCCAGACATATCTTATATAGGTTATAACTGGATTTTAGTCAATTTTGACCTAATTTGCTAAAAATGACAAACCTATATTTACTTAAATAACTTCTGATTTAATAATCAGAATTGAATGAACTTTTTTTATTAGATGTGCATCACTGAGAGCTTTATTTTAAAAAAAAGTTCATTCAAATTAGATCACTGAATTCCAAGATAATTGCTAAAAACTGGTTTTTTGCTTCTCAAATTTTGGGGGGTTTGGCTAAAGTGTATAATGTATACCGGTAACCTCTGTACTATATTTGATATATCCAGGGTCTTGTTATAGATTATTTTTACATATATTAAAAACTTTAATATTGAATAACTTCTAAACCAGTAATATGTTTTGTATTATTTTACTACCAAAATGCTCATCTCAATAAAACAATTCTAATGAACCTAAAACCGTTAAATTCTGATTACGGGATCCCAAGATCATTATAGATTTGTGTTGTTTTAATATAAAATATATTAAATCAATTAAAAACAACACAAATTTATAATGATCTTGGGATCCCATGATCAGAATTTAATGATTTTAAATTCATTAGAATCATCTTATTGAGACAAGCATTTTGGTAGTAAAATTATCTAAAATGGATTACCAGTTCAGAAGTTCATATGCTCTGATTTTTGGAATTTATAAAAAAAGCTTATTTTTTAAAACTTTAAAGCTATATAATTTTTAATCTACTAGTCCATTTTAAATGATTTTACTACCAAAATGTTCATCTCTTTGAGATAATTCCAACAAGCCCAAAATCATAAAAATCCAATTACAGGGTCATAAGAAAATGCACTGTTAAATAGGTAATACACCTGAAATTGGTTTGATCTATGTCAAACCAATTTCAGATATATCACCTATTTGATAGCACATTTTCTTATGACCCTGTGATTGGATTTTTATGATTTTTAGCTCATTGGAATCAGCTTAAAGAGACAAACAGTTTGGTAGTAAAATAATTTAAAATGGACTAGTAGATCAAAAATTATTTAGCTTTAAGGTTTTAAAAAAATAGCTTTTTTTATAAATTCCAAAAATTAGAGCATATGTATTTAATATTAAAGTTTACAAAATTTTTAATAATAATTTTTAATATATGCATGATTAAAGCAATACAAACCCATAATGTCATGGGATCCTGCAATTGGATTTTGATGATTTTATGCTCGTTGGAATCATCTCATTGAAACGAACATTTTGGTAATAAAATCATCCAAAACAAATTATTGGTTCAAAAATTATTTAATATTAAAGTTTAAAAATTTTTAAAAATTTTAATAATTTTAGCCAATTAAAAACTATCTGCTATTAGGACCTGATAATTTTCTAACCCTCCCCTCTACCCTAAAAATCAGGTAATAAATAGTGCTTCCCTAAGGATTTATATACGCCAATTAGTAAATTTCACTCTACTGCCAGGTTCTTTTGAATAATACTACAAAAATATCAAATTGGCTTGACAGTTAAAAAACAAAGAACCCAAAATGAATTATATCAAAAGAATTATGATAAAAATCATATGCTTACACATTTAATATAGATGAAATTAAGAATTGAATACAATTTAGTAACTGTGTTGTTAATAATAGTACATACAAAATGAATAGATATAGAATACTACTATTATTCTTGATAGAATTTGATTAAGATAAACAAAATATTCTTCTTGTACAAGAACTAATTATAAATAAAAGTTAGAATTCTTATATTTGGTTTTTTAACAAATTTACAAGGCTACTAATATACAACTAATAGTAATTTTAACTGATTTGGATCCTGCTATTAATGCTGCAGTAAAAGAAGTATTATCTATATACATTTTATATAACTCAAAATTTTCATAAGAATCTTCAAAGCTTAATTGGCAATTAGTATAATAGCTTTCTTAAGAACTTTTTAAATATAGAATAGCTTAGTTCAGATTATGTTTTATGATTAATTTGCAAAATTAATTATTGACTATCCAAAAGGTAAACCTTATTTAAAAGATTTATATAAACCTAAAGAATATTAGACCTATTTATATATATGTTTTAGATTTATCAGAATCATAATTGCTACATTAAGAGTTGAAAGCATGAATGCATACCTTAAAGGTTGTTATATAATTTTGATATTTCTTGTTATGAACTTATAAATGAATAACATAAGCTACTAACCAACAAGATATAAAAATCAATACCAATATTGAAAGCTTGCTATACCAACTCAAAAATATTGAAAGTACAAATTTTTTGTTTACACAAGTAGACAGGTGCTTTAGAGATTTTTAACCCCAATGATTTTAAAGATGCAATGTTACAAGATCAATCAAATGGTCTATTATAGTGCATCTTTGTTTATTCAAGATATTTTATTTAATAATAAGAATAAGATTATTAAATCAGACAATAAAGATAAGAATGTTAATAGTCCTAAAATTACTTTATAGCAATTATTGGAAGATATTAAATAGGATAATGTTGATGAAATATAGGAAATCAGATTGAAAATTTGTTATTAGTAAAAACATTACATTGTGTTATTAAAAAATAATTCACATATTTGTTCATGTATTATGATTGTTCAACAAGGTATTATCTATAGACACTATCTCCAGGCTATGCTAAATAATAGCAAGGCTAAGTTTTACATTAGAATGATACCTTCTCAGTAGTACTATTGTAGAAAGATAAAGATACATTATTCAAACCATTTATTATTGCTGATAATATTATAATGAAGGACTTAACAATATTCAGCATAAAACCAATAAGCCAATAACTTACCTATGTGCTATTAACAAAGAGAAAATTGATTATGTTGAGCAATGTATAAGTATTCTTGAGCAAAAGGCTATATATAGTATTCTTCATGGAGAGTATAAAAAGGCATTACAAAAAGCTTTACAAACCAAGTCAAAGTCAAGACATCTGACTGAAGTATTACTAATAAGAACAATGATGAATTGTTAAGTGAAGATAGTCAAGATGATGATTTGACAAGTAATAATGAAAACTCAAATGCTGATGTATCTCAACAGTCTCAATTACAAAATCCAAAAAGAAAGTGAGGCAGGGGAAGGCCACCTGGTACTAAATGGCTTAAAGCATCTATGAAACAAATCAAGACAGCAACAACGTTGTAAAAGATGTAGTAACTATGGTTACTACCAAAAAAAACTGCAATGTTTTGAGCATTTTACAACCTAAGTCTGATTTCTCAATATATCGGTATAGTACATTTATGGAGGATAAAAATACATATATCTGTTTCACATGCAATTTTTTTTCAAAAAGTTTACAGATAAAAGCTTGGTAGCTTAATTAAGTTAGTATTAGGAAGATCAGATTCAAAGTTGTACAGTAGCCAACAAAAGTAACGCCCGATCTGCAGATCAAAGCACGTGAGTAAAAACATGGCTGTGCTTACCTCTTTTTTGACGTTCCCCAAAGCAAATTTTTTTTTTTACTTTTTTTCTTTGACTTCAAATAAGCACCAGGATAAAAAAAAAAAAACTGTACATCCAGTATAAGGTGTTGCACACCTAATAGCCTGCAAAAAGTAAAAAAGTACCCTTATTTTATACCACAACTAACCACTTAGTAAACTACACAAGCAATGTGACACCCCTATACATTAAGTTAATAGCTTCTTAAACATTACAAAAGGACTAAAAAAATAAATTTTTACCATTGTTTAGACGTTTCTCGGTCCTCAAGAAGCAAGAAAAAAAGCGTATTATAAAAAAAGCAATGAAGGAATGACACCTGCCATTGCACGACTCCAACTACGATCTGGGGCTTATACGGTTTGTTGTTTATAGTTTAGGTCTTTATTGTTTTGTGCTTTAAGTTTTTTGTGGCAATAAAAAGCGCATATTTTAGAAATTATAATATAACTATATATTAATTTTAATATTAAAAAAAAAAAGATAGAAATGTATACGAGTGAAGGTGTGGCTTTTTTTGACGAAACAAAAAGAGAAACGAGCAAGTAAACCTGGAATATTAGAGTATAATATTCACAACAAAAAAAAAAGAAAATAGATAGTTGTTGTTGAGTTTTAGGGTAGATAGGGCTTGGTAATGACTTGAGGGTGGTTCGCGGGTATAATAAAAAGTTCATTAATATTTAATTCGAATTTTAATAAAAAAATAATAAAAATTTTATATTAAGGTTCTTCAAGACTATATTTTTCTGTTTTGTGTTTTATTTTTTTATTAGTTGAAGTAAATATAATGTTTTTATGTGATAATTATCATTTTTGTATTATTAAAAAAGCTACAAAATGTGTTAAAATCTGAAAAAATTGAATTATTATGTAAATAAAGGAAGACCCCGACCTAAACTTATTAAAAACAATTCGAAAGCATTAAAAAATAATATCCAAAAGTTTAAAAGCCTTTAAAAAGGTGTAAACGATCTTAACTCCATTTTTAAAAAAGGATACAAAAACTTTAATACATTTGTTCTTCGGGTGGTTTTGGGCCCAACACGAAGAATCGAATATTATTGAATGCACACGTGCATTCAGTAATGTATTAAATTATTAATAAAAAAAAAATTTGATGTATATGCGGCCAAAATTATATTAATAAAAATTTTCCATTTTGAGCGAAAATCGGGCGTTACTTTTGTTGGCTACTGTACGTATGTATTTAGAGAATTAGACTGTATGTTAGTATTAGAAAGATAGTATGTACGGTATGTTGCTTATGTGTTTTAGCAAAATTTATTGTTCACTTATTACAGTATCACAAGATACGAAGTTATTATCTTTTAAGTATCATTAAGTACAGTACGTACAGTGCGTACTGTACGTGCATAACGATAATATCCAATATACAGTCTTTATTTAATAGATTCCATATTAATATCGGTATTATCTTGGGTATTATCGCTGTTTACCTTAATAATGATATGAGCATATGTCGCATCGTTAGTTCTTGTTAATTTCATGATTTGTTGTTATCACTGTTACTATGCAGGTGATCGAATGTTTATATGTATCGTTGTAACTAGAAAAATTTTAGCTGATAATTTGGTTGTATTAGTTAATGAATTTCAATCCGGAATTTTGTATAAAAATTACAGTATATGGGCAATGGACTAGGAAAACCCGTCTTTGAAGGGGGTTTTCCATTTTGAGAAAATGGCGATTATTTGTCTGTGAAACCTAAATTTTACCCCTGAAATTTTTGTTTATTTTTAGATATCAATTACTGAATAAACAATGTCATGTGATTATGAAACACTGATTGACCAATCTAATTTAATTGAGTCGTCAATCTTTGGTTGTAAATCTATTTTTAGAACACGATCGTTAAAAAATTAGTTTACATTCAAGTTAAAATATCTTGATAAACTATTATATTAACGTAGGGTAAAAAGCGAAATACATATAGATATAAACCAGAACTTTAATTTGAATCGAAAATCACGAAATTGATAAAAAAGTGTCAAAGACGGGTTTTCCTAGTCCATTGCCCATATGGTTAGATGTATAAAACTGTAATTATTTGTTATATATGTTATCCCGGACCTGGGGCAGGGGGTTATTATATTACATCACGTGATATTGGGGATGGCAAATTATATAACCCTTTTTTTTAATTAATAAATATTTTAAGTTTTAAAAAAATAAATTATAGCATATTAATAATTTTTCAAACAAATTTGTTTGAAATTGCTACAGTTTAAGGGATAATAAATTGATTCACTATAAATTATTGCCAAACAGGTTCAATATCTATTTTTCTAAGTAATTTGTCGTTATTAACCCTGGTATAATCAAATGTGGCAGCCAATAGAATTTCAAGGATCAACAACCAATCAGATGCATACGCGGTAATATACTATGGCTATATAATACAATATCAGTATTATACCAATAGTATAATACGGTATAGGTATAGATTGCAACCCTACTTCAGATACGTTGAAAAGCCTTAATTTTTCCACTTCAGATATAGCATTTTCTCTTAATTTTTCCACTTCAGATATAGCATTTTCCCTTAATTTTTCCACTTCAGATGCGTGTAAAAGTCGTAAGTTTTCAAATTTTGAGGCCAATTCATTTAATTGTTCCTGCAAATCATCATTAGAATGTAATATATTTGCATCTTTTAGCTGACTCTGAGAAGATTAAAATTGCTGTGAAAACATCTGAACTTGTACCTTTAATTCTTCAATTTGTTTAAAATCCGACTCTGGATCCTTTGGCCAAGTTGTTTTTAAATTTTCTTCAAGTTGCTGAATTTTCTTCTCATACATTTGGGATTTTTCCTTGTATTCGTTACGAAGACAAATTTCATTTTCAAGTTTCCTGTTAAGTTCTGCAATCGCCGCGTCCTTTTCAAAATCACGGTTTAAAATGTGTGTACGAAATTTTGTTTGCGGTTCTTTAAAATTCTTATGGACTACAACGTTCTCATCTAATTGATCCTTAAGATGATAAAATTTATAAGTACATATTTATTTAAGTTATCAAGTTATCAAGACATTAAACGTCGACGATTGATATACCCTATTATTTCTACTCTCTAATGTATTTCCTACATCATTCAGAACGTTGTTCAACTCGATTAAACGGCGGTTCTCGTCACGTGCATTATGTAATTCGAACTGATAGAAAAAAAATTTAAATGAGTCTCTCAAATCATATATAAGATTATATGTTAGACATAAGGTTATAAACTCACCTCTAAGGATGCATATATGGAATCATCAGGGGAGTGAACCCCAGAACGGCGCTTACAGGAAGACTGATACATAAAAATGCATACACCAATCGTGTGGGTACAAATTAACATAGCATAATAATGACAAATAAAAGGAGCCTTACACCATTCCTATAAGTTATAATTATACAATTATTCTTTTAAGGCACATTAACATAAATACCAAATTATACTAAAAAGCCTTACTTGATCACACTCATTCTCGATCGCGCATTGCTCGATGAAATAATTTGTACCGTCGCAGCAATTTTTCTGAACATGAGCTTACGGTCATGCTCGTTATATATATCGATACCAAATTCCTATAACAAATCAAAATATTGAATACATTGAATCATTACCTATTCTTAATCTTAAATAAAATGTATGTAATTAAACTTTACCAATATATCGAAATTTTTAAGCTCAACAGGATCGCCTTCTTTGTCTTCGACACTGATGCGTTTTCCATTAACAAACGTGCCATTACTAGACTTTAAATCTCTTACGAAAACCTAAAGCAAATCAAAAATTTTTAATGACAAAGTCCTAAGTTATTCACAATAGCAGAAACTGTTATTCTTCAAAATTCACTTTTCCATTATCATTCCAAATCTCAGCGTGAGTTCTGGAAAGAACTCGACTATCAAAATAACCATTCGTTTGGGTTTGGTGCGTATTTTTATTCGTTATACGACCTATTTTAACCGGAATGTTGTCAGAAAGACAAATTCTTTTAGTGGAAAATGTGTCATTTGTGGGTTCTAAAACTAAAATGATACTGTCGTTAAATTTTGGTGAAGTGTTTGTGGGCGACGTTGTGGAGGACATATTTATAATTAATTTGTTTTATATTAAAATAATATGCAAAAGAATGAACTATTATATAAAAACATCATAATCGAAGTTTGCTAACGAAATGAAAAAGATATTGCATTGAGAAATAAATTCGTAACATAATTAATGATCAGTGCCATAATTACTAGTAAATTTGTACACTAATTAAAAATTTTTTTGTAACGTTCGTGTTTATCAAGTAAGTCTTTTCGCATATCGATGTTATTTTTTTTTCAAGAAATTTTACCGTCTTAATTAACGTTTTGGGTCCACATCAAATATGGTAGAAAGAATTTATAGATATAATCCGCGCATTTATATTGCATTCGATATGTCTGAAATCATAAATGGAAAGTTCAATTCGAATACGTAGAGTGGACTGAAAAATCCCCCACAGCAAAAAGAGTGAGCGAACCAATCATATTTTGAGTTTTATGCCGATCGTTTACTTAAGAGTCTTGTCTTTTATTTTTTTTACCGAATATATTAGCAGTTAGTAAATGTATACGAATTTAAACGATTTACAATTGTATATTTTTTAAGCATATCTTAAATGCTATGCAATTTTTGTAGTAAATAACATATAGCAAATGAAGTTACGATTTAAAAACTAAACTTTAATTTTTTTTTTATTTCTTCACTTCTAAACCCAACACTTTAATTCCACCAACAATTGGACCTAAATGTTTACGTAATGGGGCGCAATCACCGAGGCTCCCACTTGTGGTTGGACTTCCTAAACTACTACCACTACTCTTTAAACCCAACTATTGTATACACCATTGTGCTATTTTCAGGAACCGTTCTGTTGGTAAAACTAAACTTTAATGAATCGATTATTTTTGATTATTCATTAGTAGGAATTTTACCATATGGGGTAAAACAGCCCTTTTTTGCAATTTTTTTGAAAATGAGTTTTCATTATCATTAGATTTATATAAATTTGACATGATCGATATTTTTCAATTATAAATGAAAGTCGATTTGCATAATAAAAAATCAAGATAATTGTAAAAGAAAAATTACACGAGGCCGACTTACCGTAAAATTCGGACATGGGTACCCCGGAGGTAGTGATGCGAACGGCTCAGCTCGGCTCGGCTCACTGCTAACATTTACTAAGCTGAGCCGATCATTCAGCTCTACATCCAGAGCCGAGCCGTTTATAAGCCAATCACCCTCAAGCCGAGCCATTTATAAGCCGATCTGAAGCTGAGCCGCAAATTTGGTAATAAGCTTGAAATACTTCGGTATCTACTTTTTCTTAATACAACAAATTTTTTTAGATGGTGAACAAAGTAAAAATAAAGATCGATTCGAATATAATGGATAAAAAAAAAAATGAAGCATGTAACAGTAAAGGATAATCTTTATAAATATCAATAAAAATACCAACGAAATAAAAAAAAGCACGATAAAGTTGAATTCACGATACTAGAATGTCTACTATTAGCTAATAGGAGTCAATACTTTATTAGTAGACCCATAGCCGAGCCGATGATCGGCTTCAAGGTCTTTAGCCAAGCCATTTTTGGAGCCGATACCTTATTAGTAGACCCATAGCCGAGCCGATGATCGGCTCGGCTTAGCCGTTTGGCTCACGGTTCGGCTCTAGCCGTTCGCATCACTACCCGGAGGTACTTCTATACAGGGGGTATACTCGTGTACATAAGTATACATAAGTCTAGTTGATGTGCCGAAAAACCTACCGGTAATGATAGATGATATCTAAAGTCATAGGACGACATTCATATGATTGGTAGATCTACCCGTGATTTTCCGTGATAATTAGCCAATCAAAATACTACTTTTTAAAAAGATTTTATCATTTTAATACTACTAGAAAATAAAAAGAACTTCATATTAAGAAGCTTACAAACTATTGATATATGCAAAAAGAATTTGTTTTTTTTTGAATGTTAAAGGTAAGACCTTGCCAAAAAGAAATTGTTTCTTTTTTAGTAATAGATAAATAACAAGTAAATTGATATTTATTATTAATAAACCCAAGCTCAAATCAATCAAAAAATTCAATATAAATAGATTATTACTTTTTTTATTTATTATATTTTGAAAAGTAATTAAAATAATTCTATTTTATTTTAAGTTACTATGATCTTTATTAAAAATGTAATATAACCCATATAACTCTTAGCTCATATAATTATTAATAAAACTAGAAAAATGCATAGTATTATAAGTCTGAAGTGTATCATATAATGGTTATCTTATTGCACAAATATCCTTTAGATTGTAACACAGGCAAATTTGCCTGCGTATTTTAAAATTTTTAATAAAATTTTAAATATTGATTTTAGCCATATCTTTTCTAAGTAAAAAATATTCTTTAAGTTTTGTTTTAGTAACTTTGTTATAAAATTTTTTTAAAATCATTAGAAAACTTTAATATAATAAATGTTTAAAGTTCTTGTATTGGCATTTTTACTATTAAAATTTTTCTTTAGATTTTTTCAAATTTTATATGTTCCCGTCTATAAAAAAAATCTTTACTTCTAATACAAGTCTTAATTTTTACAAGTAAATCATTAAAGTTGCAATAATGAAAGTTGTCATCCTTTATGTAAAACTAAAACTAAATAAGATCGCAGAAAAATTGTAATAAAATTTTTTAAAAAAATTTTTTCTTAAAATTATCTATTTTCAGCTTATATGTAACTATAATTTATTTTCTTATAATATAAAAACTAATTTTGCAAAAAAGTAATCCTTATTTTCAAATATAATTGTACAAAGTTTTATTTAATTATTTTAGTATTTTAAAAAAGTAAATCAGAGCTAAAAAAGTGCAAAAACGCAGGCAAATTTGCCTGTGTTCTACTACAATCTAAGGGATATAAATGTGCATATTTTTGCAGGCAAACAAAAAATTTCAAAGTTATATTTTTGATATAATCTTCATAATGTTATGCGGATGTAGTAAATTCTTTGTTATGCATTGGAAAATTTAGGAAACAATGCATTAAAAAAGTCACTATTTTTGGTCAAAATGCATCAAAAACATAACTTTTATATCAGTTATACAATATGTTACATGAAAATGTTTTATATATAAAATTATAAAAAAAAAATATATAAAATTACGATAAACTTTAAAGCTTTGATGTTTTTTTCTCTACATATTAACTTAAAATTAAATTTTTTGGGAATATAGAACAAGGAAAAAAGAAAAAATTGAGCTTAAAAATCAAATTAAAGTTTCACTGATTTTGCACAAAACAAAAATGTAACTTCATCAAAAACAAATATTTAACAATTTTAAAATAATAAATATATGGGATCTTTGCTAGGAAAATCACTCTTCGAGATTTTCCGATCGGGCAAATTTGAACCAAACTTAGTCCAGAATATCGGTGCTTATTTACATATAAATCAGCTATTATTTTATTGATTCTATAGTTTATTTAATAAACTATAGAATCAATAAAGTAAAGGTTGATTTACATATAAATAGCACCAATATTCGGGTCTAAGTTGGTCTGAATTTGCCTGATAAGAAAATCTCGAAGGGTGATTTTTCTAGCAAAGATTCCATATGTAAAATTATGCCCTAAACAACTTTACTTAAGCAACAGAAGTAGGTTACCTTGTAAGAAAAATGGGTTACCTATATACTAAAGTTAAATTTTTGGGTTTCAATATAAAACTTTTTTTTTATTAGGCCAGACCAAAATGATTCTTTGTTTAATATAATATAAAATAACTGTAAAAAAGAAGTAGATATTGAAAAAAAATATAAAAATAATAATATTGCAATTTTATTGGTTAATTTTATACATATTAGTTATATAAAATTTAAAAAACTATATGCCCCAAAACAGGCACTTTGAAACTAAAAAAAAAAAACTTGTTCAGCACCAAAAAATAAATATAAACATATTCAAACTCAGACCAGCCTACAGACTTTGGACCAAATTTGGACCAAATTTAGACTTGACTAAAGTTTGGTTTGGGTCTAGTTTGTATATATTATTGACTTGAATTTGATTGGCTAGTTTAGTATTGGATGGGAGGAAGAGGGATACTCTTTTAAGAGGTGGAAATCATCTAATAAATGTCTCTACTCTAATCCAAAGTTACATTTATTATAATATAAATATATAGTAAATGTTAGTACAAGCCTATTATTATTATAATATATAGTATATTAAACAGTATATTCAAAAGTTTCAAGTTTAAAGCTTATATATAACATTTTAATTTTCTTTTTTTTTATTGCCTATTTTTGGTATTTAAAACATATACGGTTAATATAACTAGTATTAGCAATATATAGTAAAAATATTCATTTTTAAGTGAAGTTTTTGAAAAAATAAATTATTTTGACTAATTTTCACCCTAGGTAATATAGGACCCCAGACATCTAGTATAGAGGTTATACTTGTTTTTTCAGCAAAAACCTCTGAAATTTGAGAAGCAAAAAACAGTTTTTGCCAATTATCTTGGCATCTAGTAGACCAATTTGGACAAACTTTTTTTTAAAATGTAGCTCTCAGTGAGGCGCATCTAACAAAAAAAGTTATTCAATTCTGATCACTAGATCAAAAGCTATTTAAACAAATATATTTTGTTATTTTTAGCAAATTGGGCCAAAATTGGCCAAAATCTAGTTATGACCTAGTCTAGGGTTCTGGTAATATCATCTATATTGGGTGAAAGGCGAGATCACAATCACCACTGGTTATACAACATTAGATCTACATATAAGTATTTTTTTTTTTTGCACTTGTTGATCATTTTTTCATTTTAGTTGACTTTCATTTTTTTTCTTTTTAGTTCTATAGATAACTGTTTCAGTACTTTTTACTATTGGTATATGCCTTTGGTATTGCTAGTTGGTACTTCAACTATTTCGGTGTGTTTTTCTTTATTGGCAACTTTCAGAATTTTTTCCATTTTGTTTGCTCTTAGTACTAATTTTTGCGTTTTCTTTTTTTAGATTTTTCAATTAACAGAATTAGTCTTTTCTTCATTAGTATATATCACTAGTGTTGCTAGTTGGTACAGTTGGTACTAGTATTGTTAGTCGAAATTGTTTTGAGCTATGTAGAAATATTTTAACTTTCGACATTTAGCATGTCAAAATTCTAAATTAATGTCGATATTCTAAATTTGTATCAAAATGTCTAAATAGTGTCAAAATTCTAAATTAATGTCAAAAAACTAAATTAATATCGAAATGCCTAAATAGTGTCGAAATGGTTAAATAGTGTCGAAATGTCTAAATAGCATCTAAATATCTAAATAGTATTGAAATATCTGTCTAAATAGTATTGAAATATCGTCAAAATGTCTAAATAGTCAAAATGTCTATATCTGTATCTATTCATTTAGTCATATGTATATATAATATTTATTTTGTCAAGGATTTAAATCATTAAGCATTTAGATATTTAGTTATAAGACATTTAGTCATATCATATTTATTTCATCAAGCATTTAGATATTTAGTCATATAATATTTATTTCATCAAGCATTTAGGCATTTAGTCATATAATATTTATTTCGTCAAGTATTTAGACATTTAGTCAAATTTAAAATTTCAACATTTCAACAAAAAATAATGTGATGTCGAAATATATTTAGACACTTAAGTGTCTAAATATTTGACTAAATGGTATATTTCAACTAAGGGAGCTTCCAGAAATTAGCTGATTTTTGGGTGGGTGGGAGGGTCAGCTGAAGTATCAGGTGTAATTCCGGCCAAAATTTCATAATTCTGGCCAAAGTTGCAAAATTATTTTTGACCAAAATTATAGATTTATTAATAATATTAATAATTGGCCGGAGCGTAGCGACGGTCAATTAGTGTCTATGCAAAGTGATACAAAAATTACTTTCCTGATGTGCTTCAATTATAAAAATCTTGACAAATTTTACTTTTTTGATATACTTGCATATATATAATGTAAATCTTATTAGAAATGGTATTTGGAAATTTTTTGTCTGTCCGCACGCATGTCTATATTTGTGCTTTAATATTACCAACATATGCATATTAATGCGTTTGTGTAATATGATGAACATCATATGATGGGTTCCATGCAGTACAATATAGTATTTAAATATTTTGGCTCCGGCCCTACAATGCTACGCATTAGCCTAGTTAATAACTTTTGATCTACTGGACAAAATTTGATGATTCAACTACCAAAATGATCCTCTCAACAAGAGGATTCTAGCGAGCCCAAAATTGTTAAAATCCAATTACAGGATCCTGTGATCAGAATACATTTGTGTTACTATAAAAGTTCTATAATTTATTAAATAATTATAACCCATTTATGGTAATACAAATTTATTTCGATCTTAGGATCCTGTAATTGGATTTTAACAATTTTGGGCTTGTTGGAATCCTCTCATTGAGAGGATCATTTTGGTAGTAAAATTATCAAAATAATCGGCCCAGTAAATCAGAAGTTATTAACATTTAAATATTAAATTTTAAATACTAATAACTTCTGATCTACTGGGCCAATTTCGATGATTTTACTACCAAAATGATCCTCTCAATGAGAGAATTCTAAAAAGTTCAAAATCATTAAAATCCAATTACAGAATACTAAAATTGAAATAAATTTGTGTTACTATAAATGGGTTATAATTATTTAATAAATTATAGAACTTTTATAGTAACACAAATCTATTCTGATCACAGAATCCGTAATTGGATTTTAAGAATTTTGGGCTCACTAGAATCATCTCGTTGAGAGAATCATTTTGGTAGTTGAATCATCAAATTTGGTTCAGTAGATTAAAAGTTATTTACTATTAAATGTTATATTTAACTTTTTAATAATCATAAAATCTAATTGGCTAAGGGGAGTGACAAAAATCAGGTGATTTTTTAGGGGGGGAGGGAGGTAAAAAAAGTGAAATTATATATAAGAAACCTGACTATTTATATATTAAAAAAGAGAGAGGGAGGTAGGCCTCTGATAAAAAATAATCAGGTGATTAATAACACAGCCCTAATTGGGGTATCAGGTGTGAGTGGGTAGAGGTAGGCTCATAGTAAACAAAAATCAGCTAATTTTTGGAAGCTTCCTAACAACACTAGTTGGTATAGTGTTAGTACTTTGCCCATTCCGGTGCGTCTTTTGTCACTAGTGATTTTCAAAAAATTTTTTTCTTCTATTTCGTTTGCTCTTGGTAGTGTTTTTTTTTTAACTTAACTAATGGTTTTAGTGCTTTTTGTTATTGGTATACGTTGTTGGTGTCACTAGTTGGTACTTCGCCATTTCAGTGTATTATTGCTAGCAACTTTTAGTTCACTTTTTTTGTTGCTTTTAGTACTAACTTTCGTGTTTTCTCTTTTTCAGGTTCTTCAATTAATGGTTTTAGTGATTCTTGTTGTTGGTGTATGTTGCTGGTGTCGATAGTTAGTATATCACCCATTTCAGTATGTCTTTTATTACCAGAACCTTTTAGTTCATTTTTTTTTTGTTTGCTTTTGGTACTAATTTTTGTGTTTTCTCTTTTTTAGATTTTTCGATTATAGTTCTAGTGCTTTTGTCACTGGTGTTATTAGTCGGTGTTTATCCATTTTTTGTTGTTGCCATTTTTAGTTAAGTGCTTTTTTTGTACTAATTTTTCTAATTTTTCCTACTTGACTAATGCTTTGTCATTGTTTTAATGTGCTGAAGTTTTCAGTATGTATTTGGTACGTTGTATTAATAGTACTAACATCTTTGCTGTGCTATTTTTGACATTTGTTTGTTGTTCTTGTGTATTTTCTATGCTAAGTTTGTTTTTCAAACTTGATTATAAGTATTCGAAAAGTTGTAGTTGTGTTTTAGCTAGGTCTAGTGTTAGGGTTAGGGTTAGGGTCAATAATAGAATTCATTAGGTATTAGGAGTAAAGTAGTGGCAACAGTTGTAGCGAATGACTATAGGGTTTGCTTCGCTCATCCTGTAAGTGTTGCTGAAAAGCAGCACAAACTGTATCAAGTATAGAAATGTATTGTATATAATGTATAATTGCATATGGATTAGTGCATTTCACTTTAAATAAAATGTTTCAAGTTAGTCATATTGTTATATTAGCAAAATTTTTAAATATTAGTATTAGAAAAATATCATGCTAATATTAGAAATAGCACAAATTTTATTGAACCAATCAAATCTGTAGTATTAGTTTTATTAGTAGAATTTTCACCATTTTTATTTTGGACCAATAGCTAATGAATAACAAAAGTTTCTTTGTTGGTTCCTTTTAAGGTTCCTTTAATAGTTTCTTTAATGGTTCCTTTAAGGGTTCCTTTAAGAGTTCCTTTGATGGTTCCTTTGATGGTTCCTTTGATGGTTTCTTTGATGACTTTGATGGTTTCTTTGATTGTTCCTTTGATGTTTTTTTTTGATGGTTCCTTTGATAGTTCCTTTGATGGTTCCTTTAATGGTTCCTTTGATAGTTCCTTTAATAGTTCCTTTAGTGGTTCCTTTACTATTATTAGATTCATAAATAGTTCCTTTTTTTATGTACTAAAAAAGATATAAAAACTCAGTCTTTTCTTCCAAGGCAGAGCAAGGTTCTGTTCTCTACTTTTCTTTTCTTCTAAAAATATTTGTACTTTAAACTATTACACCTAATAAATTGATATTATCCTTTGACTATAAATTTTTATTTTCATATTAAGTCTCTTTTTATTTTCTTGTTTATATTTCTCTTTATCTTCACATTCCTTACCCTTTCATATGTTAAGTCAAGTGATATAGTTTTTTGTCTAAAAGTTACTATATTACAATATTTAAAAAAAAATTATTTAGTAAAATAATAATAAGAAATATGTTGATTGATATTTGATTATTTATCAATCACATGATAGTAGTGATCATTATACTGGTTGACTTCTGACCCAGCTTCTGACCCAGTTTCCAAACTAGGTGATATCACTTAGAGTGAAAGTTAGCAATACTCATTTTGAATTAATAGTGAATATCTATGTTTATTTAGAACTAGAATTTGTAATTTTTTGTTGTAAAATGTTATATTCTCAAAAAGTACTTTAAAGTATATAAATAATTTATTTGGGTAAATGATTTATATTAGCCAATCTGAAAAAAGTCATTCTATGACCTCTAAAGTTCAAATTTATATATGATAATTGCATTATTAGGAAATATATGTAATATCCTAGTATATATAAGTATAGATAGTAGTGAAATTATTCTTTTTAATGAAAATTTTTTGTTGAAATTATTAAAATTATTTGATGTTAAAACTGGTAGAATTGGTAAAATTAATTTTTTACTATTAAAAATTAATTTAAATTATATAAAATATTAATTAAAACTAAACTAAATCAAATACAATAATTGTTTTATAATTAATTCGTGATCTATATACCAAACAGTAAAATTAGATAGTTATATATAAAGAAAATCAATTATTGTTTATTTAAATTTTAGAAATCTGGTACTGGCAATGCAATAACAAATTTTTTACTAAGCTAAACTTTCTTTTTCAACTAACAAATGTTATAGAGCACATTCTTGCGATTTTAATAGTGATAAAATTATTAAAATTGGTCTAATAGATTACAAAATATAATTAAAAAACTTTTCACAACTATTTAAAGTTTCTATACAGAATAGAATACTATAAACCAATATCTTTTTATATCTGATATGTATTTTATATAACTTAAAAATAAAAAAATTTTTTAAAAAAATTTTTTAACCATTATGTAGCTTTAAATCTAAGCTACAATTTGGTTAGAAAAGATTTTTATTTAAAAAGTTAATCAATTTAAAGTTTACTAAGAAGTTAAAAATTTGGTATTTAATATATCAAAAAAAAACTCATACTGTATATTATTTTTGACCAATCACAATTGATTATATTATATTAGCTAATCAAAATTGAGTATTAATTTTGTTGGTTTATGCTGTTCTTAGAGATGTTAAATAGTTCGTTCAGTTCAGTTTTGGTCCAGTTCTATAAAGTTTAAAGAAAAAAAATGAACTAAACTAAAGTTTATAAACTTTAGTTTAATTTTAAAATTTAAACTTGAGTTCATAAACTTAAAGTATGAACTTGAAGTTAACTTTGAAGTTCAAACTAGTTTATAAACCTAAATTCACTAGAACTATTATTCGATAAGAAAATAATTATACAGGCAGATCAGATAATGATTAGATATTGTCTGATCTGCTTGGATAATTATTTCTTATTTAGTCACAATAAATATTAGACTTATAGTTAAACTTCAAAATTTTATACTAACAAAACTACATACGTACTAACAAATTAAAATTGTATCATAACTTGCTATACAATAGAATCATATGACTTTGCTATAACTTTGTTGACAAAATGTCTTTCTAAGTATGCATAATATGTATATATATATATATATTTATACAAAGATTCAACATGCTATATTACAAATTATATTTAATTTACTAATAATTTTTTATTATATGTATTATGATTTTGTTATAACTGGGTTCATATAGACTGAGTTTTCAAACCAGTTTTATAAGCTAAATTTATAAACTGGGTTTATAAATCAGATTTATAAACTAGATTATAAAACTGGTTCAAGAACTTGTTATTAATTTTTCTTTGAATAAACAGCTAAAAAAAAAGTAGTTTGAACCAGATTCAGACCCAGTTTATTTGAACGATTTAACATCTCTAGCTGTTCTGCACTATATAAACAATAATTATTGTTTATATAAAAACTCTATATGGTCATAAAACATTTTTTAATGATATTTTGTGATTTAATAAACCAATTTTAATGATTTTAGCAAGTTTATCTACTAAATTTTTGGGTAGAAAAGTTTATAAACAAACATCAAACAAACTCAAGCTCAATGCCAACTATCTTGATCTACTTTTCTCTATAGCATCTCACCATCTGCTTTCAATACCATCTTTACCTTCTATACCAATTCACCCTACAGCAATAAATGAGATTTTTACTCCTAATACTTCAACTAATACATTGCAACAAATAGCACAAGCAAATACTATTCTTTCAGAATTTACTTTTTATACCGATGGACCTATTACCAATCTTGGTAATTCAAGATGCTCAATTGGCATTGCCTGGATGCAGATTTACAACAACTCAATTATCTACCAGATCTCTGCACAAATCCAAAACTGGCTATTATTATACAAAACAGAACTAACTGCAATACTATCAGCTATTTGTACATGTCCTCAAAATAGTACTATTCATATATATACTGACTCCCAATCTATTATTTCAAAATACAAGGCCCTTCTAAACACTAAATACAACACTAGCAAAATATACTCATATAATTATTGGCCTATTTGGCATACCCTTTTATACCTCATCCAATCATATTCATACACTATTACTTTACATAAGGTTCCAGCACATAGCAATAATGAATTTAACAATTTTGCTAATCAACTAGCAAAAAACCATACAAGTATTTCTATTTTACAATTTCTCCCTAACAACATTTATAACCCTTCATTTTATTTATAATATAAACAATTTAATGTAGAACAACCTACATGTCGCTGTATTAAAAATATTTGCAATGTATATGTTGTACCCCAGAAACTCATACAGGGGGGTCCCCAAAATTCTGGGTCGGGATACGTCGGAGGGCTTCGGAATCATGGTCAGCTGGATCGGAATTGATCAATTTTGCCCTAAGATCATAAAAAATTTTACTAATAAATCATATCCATTCATTAAGTAAAAAATGCCCAGCTGATAATTTTGCTATAGAACCTTCTAAAAACTAGGGCTAAACGCCGACCTAGATCCGATGCATCTGACCCGGAAATCTGGAGATAGCCCTGTAAAAATCGTACCCCAGATAAGAATCCGCCCGATTTAGAATCCGGTTGTCCTGATTCAGAATCAGGGTAGCCGAATTTAGAATTCTTAAGCGGGTTGCCCGGATTGATAATTTGATTCCAATTTAGAATCCGGCTGTCCTGATTCAGAATCGGGGCAGCTGAATTTAGAATTCTTAAGCAGGTTGCCCAGATTGATAATCACTCAACTGCATGTGCCACATGGAACTTCAATTAACTTAACTTTATACGAGACCGTTACGTCACTTAGGGTGTCCAGGATTATGCGATGCGGCATTATGCACATAATCAACCATTTAAAAATTAAAAAAATTTTTTATCATGCGATATCATGTGCATTTTATTATAAAATGCGCATTTTTCCAATCTCTAGATGTAGCACGTAGTTTTTCAGCTTAATATGCTTTGTCAGAAAATTTAATCAAAATGCTAAATTTTTTATTTATTTCGCATCCACTGCATAATTGACCCCAATTCGCACGCATAATTTACCCTATCGCATCGCATAATCCTGGACACCCTGTCGCCGTCACTTTTTCACTATCATGTGATAGTATGTGGCGCACCATTATGCGATGATTGGTCAATATTTTTAGTCAATATTAACAAAATCATGTATGAACAGTATGTACTTAACTTTTATGTATTTATGGACGTATTTAAAAAGTTCTACCCTAAAAGCTATAATTTTTAATGCTAGTAACTAAGAATGTTTACTTGAAACAACTCTAGAACGCAATCACTTGGAATCAAAAAAGTTTAAGTATTCAATAAACTTTATTAAAAAAAATAGGTACGCAATAAAAAAATATATTTAAGTGTTTCAACTTTAAGTATTTAAAACAGGCTATTCATGTCAATAAATATTTACTATTTAATTTCATTTTATTCACGATAATTTAGTGTGTAAGTATCAAGAACGTCTGTTAATCTAAGTATCTAAATAAGCTATTCAATTTCATGAATATTTACTATTAATTTTATTTTAGATCGTGAATAAAGAACATAGGTATTTAAAATAAGCAATTCGTGTCTAAGGATATTTATTTATTCATGATAAGTTGGTGCGTAAGTATAAGAAACATTATTAATCTAATTATCTATTTAATTTTATTTTGGTCGTAAGTGTAGTGAAAAAATTTAATTCAAATATTTATGCTATTCATTTTCATGATAATTTAGTGCGTAAGAATAAAGAACGTTTGTTAATC
>QKWP01001377.1:0-23618 GCA_003550325.1 Gigaspora rosea
CCTTTTTTACTAACTCACCCCCATATATTGATTATAGATATATATCGATTTTTATTCAAATAATCGATATATAATGATATTTTATAATCAATATAAATGATTAAGTGTTATATATCAATTAATATCTATATATAAAATTTGCTGATGAACTCCGACCCTAATGCTAAACAGATTCTGATATGAATTTTAACTAAAATTTCAAAAAATCATGTGGGTATATAGCTTTAGCTATCTCCCTAAACCTACTATTAACCAATCCTATCAAAATCGATAACCTGATAAAAAATTAATCTACTAAGCCTGTTTCTGTTATACAAACCAAGTAGATTACAAACCAGTATGCATATTGGGATTTGAAAACATTATAATTCACTAGGTTAGTATTACGGGAACAGACTTAGTAGATTAATTTTTTATCAAATTTGTCAGGAACAGTTTTGGGAGGTTCAACAGTATAATGCTTTCAAATCTAATAGCCTCTTAATACTGATACAAAACTCATTCACCAAGCATATTAGGTTTGAGAAATTCAACAGAATTTATATAGTTTTAAAATACTTCTTATGAATGCAACATTTCACTAATAAACAATTAATATAATAGCTATTTCTAACTTCGAATTGCTCTTTATTTATATTTTAATTTACACCTCATGTGTGTATAAAAAAAAAAGCCCTACTACACTATATTACGAACATTTGTTGTAGCTGCAAATTTATTCCTTCATTTTATCTGTATAATTCATTTTAAGTTCACTGAATCTATGTTAATAAACGACGAATTGTCTTTGATATCCTATGCAGTTGGGTTTAATAAGGTATGTCAAGAGTGAGAAAGATGAGTTAAACGCACTATCGATCAAGGTTCAAAAAGAAAATCGACACCAACAACATAGCAGAACATCTACAAAAAAAAGTGGGTATTAATTATACACCAATAAAAAAAACACAGATACTTAAAACAAATCCAATCCACAAAACAATAAAACCTACCACCAAAAAAGACGGTATGAAATCGATAGCAACAACATAGTAGAATACCTACAAAGAAAAGTAGATATTAATTATGCACCAATAAAGAAAAAACACGAGATACTTAAAACAAATTAAGCAACAAAATCCAACTCATAGAACAACAAAACCCACCACAAAGAAAAAACACAAGATATTTGAAACAAATCAAGCAACAAAATCCAACCCATAGAAAGACAAAACCTACTATCAAAGAAGATGCCATGAAATCGACACCAACGACATAGTAGAACACCTACAAAAAAAAGTAGGTATTAATTATGCACCAATAAAGAAAAAACACAAGATACTTGAAACAAATCAAATCTATAGAACAACGAACCCCATCACCAAAGAAGATGGTATGAAATCGACACCAATAATATAGTAGAACATCTACAAAGAAAAGTGTGTGTTAATTATGCACCAATAAAGAAAAAACATAAGATACTTGAAACAAATCAAGCAACAAAATCCAACCTATAGAACGACGAAACCCACCACCAAAGAAGACGGCACGAAATCGATACCAATGACATAGTAGAACATTTACAAAGAAAAGTGGGTGTTAATTATGCACTAATAAAAAAAAAACCTAAGATACTTGAAACAAATCAAGCAACAGAATTCAATTCATAGAAAAACGAAACCCACTACAAAAAAAAACATGAGATACTTAAAACAAATCAAGCAACAAAATCCAACTTATAGAACAACAAAATCTATCTATGAAATCCAACCTATAAAATGGACAAACCCATATATAAGCGGTACCAAACCAGATTGTGCGAAATCAACAACAGCAACATTTAAGCATCTAACGATGACAATTATCAACAGCGACACCAACTGCGGTGACACTAATGACAATACCAACAATGATACCAACTGCGAAACAAGCAAAAAAAGTTAGTACAATAAAAAAAAAAAAAACAAACAAAAGATCAAAATAATCTTGTATTACTTATCTAGCAGCATCCGGTAATGGCTTGGCGATGCAGAGTAAGATTGGTTGATCTTGTATCAGCAATCGGATATATACATGAGTCTTAGTCATATGATTTTCTTGTTCGTTGATTGGCTAAAGAGGCCAAAAGTATATAAGATAGGTATCTCTAGCTAGAGATGCCTAGAATTTTCTATTTTTTATATATATTTTTTTTAAAAAATATAATTCAGTTTTTTAAAAAATGTAAAACTTTTTTTTTAGAAATATAATTTTGTTTTTTTCCTTTATTTTTTTTAGAGAATATAATTTAGTTTTTTTTTAGAGAAAGTAATTGTATTTTTTTTTAGAGAATATAATTGGTTTGTTTTTTTTTTAGAAAATATAATTGTAATTTTGTTTGTTTTTTTTTTAAAAAAATGTAATTTTGTTTATTTTTTTATTTTTTATTTTTTTAAGAAAAAGCAATTTTGTTTTTTTTAGAGAATGCTGTATTTTAAAAAATGTGAAAGAACTTTAAAAGTCTTATGTAATATTTAAAATATAGCTTATATATACTAATATAAAAGTGCTAACATACAAGAATCGCCAAAAACACCAAAACAACTTAGGGGCATGACAAAAATCAGATGATTTTTTAGGGCGGAAGGAGGACCTGGACATCTCTCATATAGGTCATAACTGGATTTTAGCCAATTTTGACCTAATTTGCTAAAAATGACAAAATCTATTTATTTAAATAACTTTTGATCCAGTAATCAGAATTGAATGAACTTTTTTTGTTTGATGCGCCTCACTGAGAGCTTCATTTTAAAAAAAAGTTCATTCAAATTGGACCACTGGATGCCAAGATAATTGCCAAAAACTGATTTTTTGCTTTTTAAATTTCGGGGGTTTTTGCTGAAATGCGTAACGTATGACCTCTGTACTACATGTCCGGGGTCCTGCGAGAGGTGGTAAAAAAAGTTGAAATTATATATAAGAACCTGACTATATATATATTAAGGAAGAGGGAGGGTAGGCTTCTGATAAAAAATAATCAAGTAATTAATGACATGGCCCTTATTTAGTAAAAAAAAAAACTACAAGAACATCAAGAGCCTAAAACCTTTTTAATAATATTAACAAATAGCAAAAGTCTGAAAATACTAATGACAATAAAGTTAAAAGCACCATGTGAATTGAGAAAAAAAAGAAAACAACAAACCTATCTAGTTCTAACGAAGTGAAAGACTACCATAGAGAACATTACAATAGTGAAAACACTAACACCAACTAACAAAAACTTGTAAACAACATCAATAAAATGGCAAAAGTTGAAATTAACAAAACGATGTAGGCTAAAATCATCATATATGATATCAAATTAAAATACTAACAAAATTTACTAAAACATGCTAAAGTGCCAAAAATTATCAAAATTCCCAAACTAACAAAGTTCTGAAAGTTCTACAAATAATGCTACCAAAATGAAGCAATAAAGCCACTACTAGAAATAACAATACCAAAAACTACATCTTCAAATTAAAGAAAATACGGTACCAGACAGTAAAAGACATCCACTCGTTATTAGTAAATCTTAAATTGTTATAACTTTTTTAAAAAAAATTAAATCAAAAAACCCTCTGACAAATTGATAGATTTTTAGATAAACTACATTTTTGTCAAAGGAATTTTTTTTATTTTTAATTTTAAGGAAGTTATAAGGCATTAAAGTTTATATGAGTTTCAAAATTGGCATTTAATATAAAAAAAAAGAAAACATATATAGGTTTTTAGCCAATCAAAATCAATTGCACAAAAATTAGCCAACCAGAATTGATTATATAAGCACCCAAAATTGGCACCTATATAAATTGGATGTCTTTTACTGTTTTGTACTATACCAACAAAAACAAAATAAAGTCTACTAATAGCAATATTAAAAATAGCAAAAGTGAAAACAAAATTTAAAAACAAAAATATACTACTAGTAAAAGGAAAAGTATCGAATTAAATGACACTAATTATGCACTATAATGGATAATACCAATTGTACAACTGATAAAAAAAATGATTTAACTGCAAAGAAGCACTGAACTAGACGATTACAAGAATAAATTAGTACTAATATTATTAAAGACAAAAAAACTTATTTTTTATAAATAAAATAAATAAATAAAAAAAATAAATGAAATAAAAAAAAAACAAAAAAATTAAAATAAAATAAATAAATAAAAAAAATTAAATGAAATAAAAAAAAAACAAAAAAATTAAAAAAAAAAGATTGAAAAAAATAAAAAAGATCTAAACAAAGATCTAATCTTGTAATATATTAGTATGTAAATAAAGATTTTGCAAATTGTTCAATTGCATACAGTATTATAATTTTGAAATTTTTTGATTTTTGAAATAAAAAATTTTGAATAATTTTTAAAATATTTTAAATAAAAAAAATTTTAAAAGAAAAAATGTATTTGTCGCCCCTGTGATACAGTTTTTTGTTACGGGTTTATTTATAACTTAAAACTTTACTAAGATAATACCTATTGCACTTTTAACAAAAAATAATCCTCTTGGGTGTGGTGACTTAGGGAAGTTGGTAAGTTGTCACCCCCAAGTGGCAGGTCTTGAGTTCAAATCCCACCGGCGATGCTTTTGAAAAAATAGACCTGTGTTCCGGTAACTGTTTCTTGTTGATCGGTTGGGTACATCACCTGTAGTTCTTGGTTACCATCTTGAATGAGAGCTTTCGGGCAAAGTTGTGTCTTGTGTACAGACAAATCCAAGGAACCAGAGAAACAGAACCCCATTTGGCAAGTCCCGAGTAAGGAGGTAGCTCTGATCTTTGACGGTACTACCAAAACTGGAATATTGGACTGAAACCGGAGAACCGGACGTTGTCCTTAGGGACAAGGTCTACCAACCTGCCGCCGGAGTCGCACCGGAGGAAAAGGACCCATGTTGAGGAATTGGGAACCAGGGGAGAAAAACCATAATGGCACCTAATGCCGGTAGATCAACCCTTCCGGGCCAACTGGATTGGAAGTCTGAGAAAACGGTGAAGAACCGGTAAGAAAGTGATAGTGGGTACCGAGGTTGGAGCGAACCTTAGTAGGTAATGGTAGCGGTTGCAGGGTATCCCCTGACTGCAAGTTGCTTGCCTCGGTGAGTGTGTAAGTTACTGAAGTGTAGGTAATACCTGTGTGGGACAGGGACTGCTCTACCAAGTGTACCGCGAGAATAAATTAGTCCTAAGGGGATATAGTTAGCATCCGGGACTGACTTCGACTAACTATTGTATCGGAGGGCTGTACCGGTAATCACAAGTAGGATTGACATGCGAAGCGTTGGACCAGAGGGTTTAAATAGGCAATCCCCTAGTTGGGTTGTAGATATGGCAACTAGTGTAGAACCTTCGGGCAGACTACTTTAATTAGACAACCAAAAGTTGTACGTGTGGCTAGTTGTACTCTCATTCAATATAACAATTGCGGGGCTGCCCAAAGAGGCGCCCTTGATCCACAGGCTTGATTAAATAAACTCTCACCCAAAGCGGGAACTTTAACATATAAAAAAAAAAAATCCTCACACAATTTTAATTCTAATTCAAAATATTTTGTACATATAAATTTGCTAATATTATATATTGATCCAAATAATTACAATACGACAGGGTGAAACCTAAACCTAAATCAGGACATTATTGATACAAATTACCTCTAACTATCATAAAATAGTACCCTAACCCTAATTAAGTACAGATTTGCATCAAAAAGGTACTCTAAACAACTCAGGTTTCATCCTGTCATATTACAATTATAATTGATTTTATATATAGAAAAAATGCATTTGTCACTCCCGTGACTATTACAGGCAATAAGACCATTAAAGTAAAGTAAAGTTAGAATTAGGGTTAGAATTAAAATTATTAGAATTAGAATTAAAATTAATACAAAAATGCGAGAGAATGAATCATTTTTTGTTAGAAGTGCAATAGGTATTATTTTAGTAAAGTTTTGAGTTATAAATAAACCCATGACAAAAAACTGTGTCGCAAGAGGTGACAAATATATTCTTCCTTACATATATAACGATTTATATCAAAAATGATATATATCAATTATAAATATATATTAATTTTTAATCAGTTATTCAATATATAAAATTATTTTTTAATCAATATAAAATGATTAACTGTAATTATCTGTTTAAAAATTTCCTAATGATAGTAATTATACAAATTCTTATATCATATTTTTGTATAATATTCTTCTATATATTATTTTAAGTATATGCATATGATTTTGAAGATATATATTATTTTAAGCTAAAGACTAGTTATTATATATAAAACCATTTATATAAAAACTAACTTATATTGATTCAAACTTGCACATTATTTCAAGATATATATGAATATTATTTTAAAATTATACATATTATTTTTGGATAATACAATTTTCTAAATAATATACATAAGTATTATTATACAAAAAATACAGTAATTACTGTAGCCCTTAGACTAGTAATGATAGAACCTTTATAATCTTTGTATTTTGCTTAATTTGCAATTTAATTGGTTCAAAATTTTTAAATAAATTATAATTTTTCAATCTTTTTAGCAATTATATAAAATTCTTTACAATTATATACATAAAAAGAAATTCCAGATTCAGGTCATATATAAATTTTATATTAAATTTGCCCCAAATTTTATTGACTTTTTTACGTGAATTAGCTCTTAATAAATTATACAATAAAATATATCAATATAAAAAATAACTAATGTTCACCACAGATGATTATCTCCTGTAATTTAAATAAATAAAAATAAACAATTTTTATTAAATAAAAGTTAAATTTTTTTAATATTAGAGTAAAAGTAAAGGCTAAAGATTAGAATAGAGGTTTATATATAGTAAAATTTAGCAAGGAATTTTTTTTGTATAAAAAAAAGTAGGGTTATAGGCAAGTTTTTAGGTTAGAAGCAATTTTAGCAATTTTTTAAAAATTTCTTTGTTTTTGTTTCACAAAAATTGATTTATATATTACACCTAATCCTGAATTTAATTGGCAAATTGACTACAGATGATAATTACCTGTGGTTATACATGAGGACGAAATTATTTCAGGTTCTAAAACTCAAAATTAAAATTTGAAGACGAAATTGTTTTTGACCTATTTTACTTAAAAAACGAAATTATTTGATACTTTTTTTGAATAGACGAAATTATAAGAAACATATCTATATAAATTTTATTTGCTCTTCCTTATAAAAAATTTTAATTTTCTCTAATGAAGACAAAATAGGCCTTTTTCAAAAATCAATTTCGGTAGCATCACTACCTGTGGTGTAAATTAGAAATATTCATTAATATAATACTATATTAAAAAAATTTATTAGTAAACTTTTTTTTTAAAAGGTTTTGTTTGTATTTTTATTGAATAATTTGTATAAGCTATTATATACTTTTTAAATTTTTTAAAAAATAATAATTGTAATTCTAATAGTAAAATTGGTCTAATAAATTAAAAAATATATTAATTTTATTATGGGCTTTTCTAAATATGCCAGTGATATATAGCTTATATATCTCTGGTCTATTAACCAATCAAAGGAAGCAAAAGCCACGTGACCCATTTTTCTGAAGCATCAGTTGATCGGAAGGGTTTGTGCAACCCGACCTCTAACCATACTCATGATCGACTAAGTAAAATTACCCACCGATTTTTATAAGTTATTGTTATTGAGATAGTTATTGTATGGGTTGTAGTGAATAACCCTTTATATACACGGGCTCATATTTAAATCCCGTGCCTTCAGCACGAAATATGAACCTGTGTATGTAATGGGTTATTTACTACAACCTATACAATAACTATAAATTATCGTATAGTGTGTAAAAAAATATCGGTACGGGTATGTATATCAGTGATCAAATCAAATATTTGTCAAAGACAAATATTTGATTTGATCACTGATATACATACCCATACTACCATACCGACATATTTTATTTTTACCCAGGTGAAAGTCACACGATATACAAGTTTTATTATTTTTCTATAAATCGGTTAGTGGTTAGAGTAGATAAATTTTAACGATGTTATGGTATGTATTTATATTATATTATTAAGGATTTCCTTTATTTCATATTTATTTATAATAATATACATAACACTCTTACATAACCTATCACTACTATCTAACCTAAGCACACCTTATCTTCTAATCCTAACCCTAACACTAAACCCATATAGCTACTACATAACTTACTATTACACTATACCCGTACAACCAACTACTGCTAACACTGCGCTACTATCTAACCCTAACCCTAAACCTACTCTATTTTCAAATTTTAACTCTAACCCTAAACACGACGTAAACAACCTTTAGGTATGATACGGCACACAGCACTAGCAAAATACAGTGCGACATGATACCAGCACAACACGGTACTAGCAAAATAATACGACATGGCACGACTGAAATCAACTTGGTACGATGTTAGTAAACAACAAAGTAGAAACACCAGCAAGTGACGAAAAGGTGCACCAGCACAGCGATGAAAAAAGGCTCCAACAAATGACAAAACTAGCGACGAAAAGAGGCACCAAAGAACGACATACCAATGATGTAAAAGGCCTAAAGAACAACACACCAAAGACAAAAAAAGCATCTACGAATGACGACACCAGCGACGAAAAGAGACACCAACGGACGACATTAGCGGCGACGAAACAAGACCACTCTGAGAAATACAAATCATTTCAAAAGACACTGGAAAAATGCACAAGTTCATCTAAAAAACACCGGACAAACGCAAGTGAACACGCAATACCACCCTACGCAAGAACATTAAAGAAAATGAAAGACAAGTCATAGAAATGTAAACTACCGAACCCAAAGGAAATTTAACGACGACACCAACGACGACACCAACTGCAAGTTAGCGACAACATGATGAAAGACAAGCTAAATAAATGAAAAAAAAATAAAAATAAAAAAAAATTAGTTAAAGAAATTAAAGAAAGTAAAGAAAGCGAAAAAAGTAAAGGTAAATGAAAAAAAAAACCAGATCAAAAATGATCTATACTTATCTATCCAGGTCTGGCGATGTGCGTCCGATTTTGCATTGGCAATCGGATCAACACATGAATTTTTAATCATGTGATTTCCCTGTTTTTTGATTGGCCAAAAAGGCCAGAGATATATAAGCTATATATCACTGGCCAGAGATATTTAGAAAAGCCCTTTTATTATTTTTATTGAAATTATATAATTTTGATTAACCAATTTGTATCACTTTTATAAATAGATTTTATTAAATTTTATTCAAATTTTAGAATATACAGTATATAAATTTTTATTGTAAACAATTTTATTTAATATATAAAAATTAAATTTATATAACAAAAAACACTTTTAATATATAGCAACTATTTTTGATTACTAATTTATTAATAGATATGATCTATATATCTTTTACTAGAAATCTAAAAATTTGAACTTTTGCTAACCTGCTAGAGTTGGTAGCATAGCAAAAAAATTTGGTATGCCATATAACATGCCATACTATAGACATGCTATTGGTATGCCTATAATATAGTTAAACCATCTTTTGGAATATTTTGGACCTTTATTTCAATTTTTTCTTTTTTCTCTTGTAATTTTAAGTTGGTTGATTTTCTACTTGAAATATTAAGATATCGGTTTAACCAGATTATATAAGCATGGCTTATAACCATTTTGGTTTTGAACATGTCATATGTATACCACCCATTGCATGGCATAGGTGGAATGCCCATGACAACCATTCCACTCGAAAAATAAAATTTAATGTTTTTTTAAAAGTTCATGACATACGTACTAGGCCAGCAATTTTGAGAGATTTTTAAATTTCGGCCCGGCCTCTACCCTCTACCCTTAATTAAACTTCTTTTTATGAATAAAATAGATAACAAACATTGATAAATTCAGACTAGGAATGAACAAATGTTTTAAAACGATCTTAAAAATCAAGTTTGATTTAAATAGTTAATTTATAATTGATAATATTTATTGTGATTACTAAAAAAAAATATCGAATGAAAAAAAAATTATCAAAGCAATATCTTATGTTCGTGGAAGACCTCCTTTAAAAGAAATCCGGTTAAACTATACAAAAGTACGAAAACATCTTGTCAAAAAATGTAATTATTACGAAAAAACCAAAATTTAAGAATTAAGATGATTGTTGTTGGTTCGATGATGATGATAATAATTGTCAACATGAGAAAAATAAATTATTGATGCATTATATTTCTTTAAATCATTCACAAAAACTCATTTAATAAAAATCTGTCAATCCCACTATGGAATAAATCAAATTTTCGACTTATTTACAAGATTCATTTATGAAAAAATCCTATAATATCACCACCACATGCATTATATATATTACAATTAGAGGCATTGATAATGATATTATACAGTATGTTCGCAATATTATTAACAACCGAAATGTTATACAGTATGTTCCAATATTATTAATAACTATTTGATCATAGTTTTACTTCTCATTACAATCAAAATTTTGTTTTTTTAAATGACCTTACCAAAAAGAAAATTGGTTGAAAACCATAGGAGATACATATAAGGAGGTTACGACTACATTTCTACTAATCTAATTATTTATTTAGGCAAGGGCAATTAATACTATTATGTAGGATAGTTGTACGATTATTGGACAAATTTTTGTTTGTTTAAGGGATATAATAAATATAGTACGTATAAAATATATATAATATATATATACTGTATATATATATATAGAGTAAAGTTATTTGTCACATAAGTGACAGCGGCTTATGTATCACCGAACCAATCAGATTTCGGGATCTCGTGTAACGTAACACGATCAGAAAATTCAAAACAAACGTTCGTCTTATCAAAAAAACAACAAAAATCGCTTATTACTCAAAATCTGCATAGGAAACCACCTTCCGTGCTCTAACAAAAAGTTTTCCTTGAGCGATTTCACTATATACCCCAAACCCTGACCCTAAACCTAGGTGCTCACCCTAACCCTAAACTAACAAAAACTAAACTTTATCGATACAGAGGTGATCTACAGGTGACATCATCACATGCGTCGCATATAACTTAATCCTATATATATATATATATAATATATATATATATAATATATAATATTTATATATAATTATAGAATTTTATAAGATTTTAAATTTTTTGTGCAAAAAATGCAAAAACTGTAGTGATACTGTAAAAAGATTTTCTTCTGGACTTAATTATCGGACTTAACCGGTACCTACATCAAACTAAACTGTAAAACCCATTTTTTTATCGAAATACGTATCGGTAATAATTTATGCAAACAAAAAAATTTAAAACCAGAAAAGAGGGTTTTAAGGTTTCACACTTTAAAACTTTAATTGTGAACCCCGATATTAACATGTGATTTATTAAATGCTTAATGTTTCCTGTATTTTATTTCATCTTTTGATATGCTTTTTATAGTGAAAAATGATGATTGAAAGTTACTGCACAGTATCAACGTCTTTACAAGTTGAATATGAGACCATTTTATTTCTACGTATAGAATTGAGTTGTAAGCGCGGAAAAGGAATCTTATGTTATATATGTATTTATATATTTACAAATAACATTATTGTATTGTTGAGTCAATATTTATAATAAAATTCTTGATTATTTTACAAGAAATAAATAATTTTACTAGTATTATGAATTTTTTTATTTTTTTTTTCATATATTCTATTGCAAAAGAAGTTCGTCAAAAGAATAAATATTATGAGTTAAACTTATTATATTAAGATCCAGATTTTATATATTTTATATAAAAGGATCATCGATGCATCTTTCACTGACAAATCCAACTTTTTGCGTTTGATACCATTATGTTATATAAAGAAACATTTATATTATTAATTGTACTATGTGCTATATTAATTTTTTGGTTTCGAGATGCAAAAAAAGTGTCTATAAATTTACAAACAGATAATGGAAAAGGATACAATTACTTTCGATTTAATTATTTAATAATATATTTCCTTGTAATGGGTAACGTAATATGATCAAATATTTAATTAGATTGAGTTGCCTTTGAATTAATTAATATAAAATGTTAAAAAAACAGCTGGTGATTGGCTTCAAGGACCTTATATATATGCTATATACAAGAGTTATGGATTTGAATTAAACGAAATCGCAATTTTATTTGTAACCGGATTTTTATCAAGTGGCATTTTTGGAACCATAATAGGTTCGGCTGCTGATAAATTGTAAGATTTTTTTTTTTTTGTTTTATTAGATAGAGTTTTTTATTACCATGTCGCTCATCTAATATTGGATCATGATCTCATTAGTGGAAGGAAGAAATTTTGTTTACTTTTCACGTTGCTTTATTCATCAGCTTGTTTTATTATTTTGTCTTCGAATTTTTACATTTTATTGATTGGAAGGTTTGTTACACTTTGATGATTTCTGTACATTGATTATTTATAACATTATTAAGAAATAACTATCTACAGGATTCTAGGAGGAATTAGTACATCACTTTTATTTTCAGTTTTTGAAGCTTGGATGGTCAGTGAGCACTTTTCAAGAGGTATGAAATAAATGTTAAAACAAGAAATGTATTTATGAATTGATATATATATTGATATATATATTGATATAACTTTTATTTAATTTTTTATTTTTAAATAGGTTTTTCATCGTCATCACTTTCTAATACGTTCTCTAAAGCAACTTTTGGTAATGGATTGGTGGCGATATTTAGTGGATTATTTGCAAACTGGCTAGTAGAACGTCATGGCATTAGTTCACCTTTTTTGGCAGCCATTGGTTTTTTTGTAACGGCAGCCATGGTGATAATACTTACTTGGAAAGAGAATTACGGGAGTGATTCTAAAAATGTACCTTGTTTCCATGTTATGAACTGTTCCTTTATTCTTTTTTTTTTAAATATTAAAAATTATTTTTCTTATTAATACTTATTAATACTGTAATAGACAAATACATTTCAAAATCTCTTACAAGCTTTAAATGTTATTAAGAATGGTAATTATTATTGATTTGAAATTTTTTCATAAAGTGTTTTCATTCTAACAAAAATATTGGTTCATTTACATAAGATTCTCGTGTCCTTGCAATTGGTGCTGTACAGTCTCTTTACGAAGCATCTATGTATATTTTTGTTTTTTTGTGGGCACCACTTTTAGAAAGTCAACATGATATTTCGAATGAATCAAACTTACCATTTGGTATGATTTTCGCTAGGTATTATCAAAAAAAAAAATTGAAATTTATTTTAATATTTTGCAATTAGTTATTTATTTATTCGTTTATTCGATTTTTTTAACGATTAAATAGTTTTATGGTTGCAATAATGATTGGATCATTGCTTTATGGGCATTTAAGTGGTCCCATGAATATTTCTTTTCCCGACATAGCGAGTGGAACATTTATTATCGCATCGATATCATTAATATTACCTTTGTTTATTGAAGTATATATATATATATATTTAATTCATCAAATTTTAATTTTATATATAATGTTAATAATTTTTTTTTTGTAATAGAATGAATTCTCCTTATTCATTTTCTTTACCATATTCGAAGTGACATGTGGTCTCTATTTTCCATTAATTGGAACACTTCGAGCAAAAGCAATTTCTGAAGATATAAGAGCTACCGTTGGGAATTTGTTTAGAGTACCATTGAATTTGATAGTAGCCTTTATATTGGTACATTATATATATATATATATAGATTATAATTGATATTGCAGTATTGTATTAATATATCAAAATTTCTCATACTAATAATTTTCCCTATTTTTTTCAAAAGATTTCAGATATTTCTATTTTAGAACAATGTCTTTTATGTAGTTTTTTACTTTTCATAGCTTTTATTTGGTCATTTTGGCTTCCAATGGTAAGAATTTTTTCATAATATTTTATTTCTTTTGATTTTTAACATAAAAAAAAAAAAAAAAAAAAAATTTTTTTCTTTCTCAGCCTATATTACATTATGTTACAATTAATTAATTAATAGGAATCATCAAGTTCTAAGAAATCAGCAAAAACGGTTGCCAAGATTGCCAAGATTAAAAAAACTCTTGAAAAGCAGAGAAGTGATTAATATTCTATTTAAAACTTATGTATTGGTATATTATCTGTTATGTACTTGTATAACGTTTAATTGCTTAATAAAAATAAATTCTTAAATACTTTATCAATAAACCCTTCTCTATTGTATATCCTATTCATTATTGTGAATGAATTGCCCGAATAATAATTAAATTATTTTTTATCCCCGGTTAAAATCAATAAAAAATCAATAAAAAAAAATCAAAGAAAAATCAAAAAAAAAAAAAACAGAATATATGTATATATATTTTTTTTGAAATAACTATAATATTGAAATATTGAATTCGTCCCTTTAATAACATACGGTACATATTTAAAAATTTTTTAATTCTTATAATTTGATGTAATTAATTGAATGCAAAATTTATACAAAGTATGTATAAGATGTTTAATAATGAAATCTTAATTTTAATTTTACACAAACATGGAGGTTGTCTAAGCATGACCAAAAAAAAAAAAAAAGGGGGAAGTTATGTTTTATATGTATATATATATATATCGATATGCTAAAAAAAAAAAAAAAAAAAAAATAGGGGGAAATCATTTCATTATTTTCTAGGTTGAATCACATGCTTTTCATGGATTTTTTCATGCCGATGAAGATTACTAATGACTGAAAAACATCGACCACATCCTTCAAAACTGCACTTAAAAGGTTTTTCACCAGTATGAGTATATGTATGAGTTTTCAATTGACTAGGTCGAGTGAATAATTTTTGACAATAATCGCATTTATACTTTCTAAGAGGTGTAGTCGACGCAACTTTTGAACTATAAACAGTTATCATTGAAGATTGTGGTAATGGTGAATGCATTACTCTTGGAGAATTATAACGTATTTGTTTAGACCTTAATGATTGAGTTGAAAAATGATATTGATCATTCATAGGCGAATAATCATGTGATAACGGCATGGGTGTAAAATTTTCTGCACGTGGAGGAATTCCGGCGTGTTGATAATTATAATTCACGGAGAAAGGAAGGCTTTGCGGGATAAATGTATTTATACCGGATGGTTTTACCATAGTAGGATCCGTGAAGAATACAGGATCTATAGCCGATTCGTTATATCCTTTTACTAGTTTTTTTTTTAAAAGAATAGTAAACCGAGAGAAGTGTTAATTGAACGAGGAATTTAAATTTAAAAAAAAAAAATTAAAAAAAATAAAAAAAAAATAAAGATAGGTTTTTTTGTACGTGTTTATATGGTTTTATGATCATGTACAGATATGCAAGTACATTTGTTTATGCTGCGCCATCAATTAATATAAGTCATAAACTGTGTTGTTTGTGCATAATTTTTTACTTAATTTGACTATGTAACACAAAGTAAACAAGTACGCGTGATTTAATTGATTAGCTGATTACGTAGTTTATAGTAATATTACGTCAGAGAGGCAATATATTTGCAATTGATGTTACATAAGATAAATCCGAATAAATTAGTCAATATTAACTTGGCTCGTTTGCATACTCTAAAAAAATCAAATTTCATTATTAATTTTCTTTTTTTGTTAAAATATTATGTATTACGATTTTAAAATAATCTATATATATTATATATATAAAAAAAAAATATAATAAAATAAAATACTCGTACTTACTCTTATGATCATTGTCATTGAATCCCATCAACTGACGAATAGCATGTTTATTGACATGCTTAGGAAGATCTATAATAATTTCCATATCTGGTGATAACATAGAATTAAGATCCATATATGCATCGTATGCTTCAAGTGCTCTCCGATCAAATTCTTCGAGGAGAATTTCAAACTATCATTCAAATTAATTAAATTAATTAATTCAAATTAATTTCTTGTAAATATGATTACTCATTAATCTCATTAATTTCATTAATCTCATTAATCTCATTAATCTCATTAATACTCAAATTTTCATTAATGCGTGTATATATATATCTGATACGATGAATATTACTCTCGCAAATGACTCCAAATGACTTCAAATGACTCGAAAAATACATACATCTTTAATTTTCTGTAAGATCTCTTCTGTGCATTCAATTTCTTCTTCTTCCTCGTTTCCTTCTCCTTTTATCTTCTTATTTTTCCCTTGACTTTTAATATTCTGTGAATGGCTTGATTTTTTCATTGAAGTGCGTCGTTTCGTTATTTGATTGAGTCCTTTATCAATTGGTTCTTCTTTTACGACGACATTTTTAGAAATAACATTTTTTTGTTCAAATATTTGACTCGTTAAAATGACATTTAAATCTTGATTTTCATGATTTTCAGTAATTTCTCTATTCTCTGTATTCTCTTCTGTATTTTCTGTATTCTCTGTATTTTTATCGTTAAGATCGTTTTGAGCTTTTTTTTTTGTAAAGCGGATTTTTTTTTTCTTATTAATAACTGAGTCATCGATAATCCCTGACCAAAATATATATAAAGTATTCTTGTGCTCACATACAAACAGTATAAAGGTCTTGAGTATTAGCGATAGTTGTCGAAGCTGAGCCAGTTCTTGATATATTCGTGGTTGGTAACGAAGAAAGCCAATCGTGAACATATCTTGGTTCCGGAATTATTAACATTTGATCTGTCTCAAGTCTTGGAGAAAGTCTTTCTACTTTAATTTTTGGTGAAGTACTAGTAGAGTCACTTCTATCATCTCTTTGCTTCATTATAACAAAGTGTTGTTTGTAGGGTTGATGTTTCTATAACGATAACAGATAATGTAACAATCTATTACGTGACATCTAACACGTTGTTTTTTCTCTGTGTTGCGTGATACAAATAATGGTTGGACAAATAACCCCTGTCCGGTTACACAACGACTGGTCCGGAGGTTATGCATTCTTTCTCCGTTAATTTACGTCACTCAAAAATTTCAACAATTAAACAATTTTAGTAAACCAAGTTCATTTAGACAATAATTGTGCAAAATTTATATTCTGCATTCAAAAAAACCCCCTAACTAATACTGTAATACTAGATTTATCATGTTATATAATACTATATTAAATACTATATACTTTTAGTACGTACCATTGTTCTCAGCGAATAGTAGATATAGTAGATAGTAGGCTAAGAATTGGCTTACGCTCTCTTTATAAATTAAGCTTTTTTTTTGCATTTGTAGATTTATTGTTAACAGATAAGGCGGCTTGGAAACTACAATTTCTTTTAACGTTTTTCCCCACCACCAAGAACTATTTCAATAAGTCACGTGGTTGCAACCTAACCAACAATAATATTCCAATATATTGTTGTTTGTTTAAATCCCCCTATTACAGTATTACATTTATCCAAAAAGAACAACCGAAATTAACTGTATATATTGTGTATTGCTGTATTGTGTGTATATATTTACTGCAAAAATTAACAAAAACTAGCATAGGTTTGATTTAATATTTTGTACAGTATATATATACAGTATATATCAGATATAGTATATAGCATATAGCATATATATATTTTTTATATGTAAGCTATATTATCATCAAGATAAAAATATTTTAATTATTTTTTTGGAATTAGATTGTTAATACAGTACAGTATATAAATAGATTTTAGTAAATTATAATTCTAAAAGATCTAAATTGAGGCCCAAAGTGTGAATTAGGGCTGTTAATAAAGTGATCCAGAGTGGTGTGAAGCATATTTTGCCAGAGTAAACATCAAAACCACACCACATTGGAGGTCACAACTCCAGATTATACTCTATAATTTGCTCTAAATTGTTACTTCAGACTAAATTTTAGAACATATTAAAAAACTATTTTCTAAATTGCAATATATATTTCAATATCTAAAACAAATTCTATTGAATACTACTGTTAATTGATAAATTTTATTTTCAATTAGCAATAAATTATTTATATGTTTAATCCAGAGCAGTATTAGTTGTTAGCAGTAACTCTAGAGTATAAACTACTCTGTTTTCATTTTTACATTAATTTGAAGTGGTGTAATATCTAAACCACACTGGCATACTGGCATAGAGTGGTTTATACTCATAGCTTATTCCAGAATATTATGCTTCATTAACAGTACTTACTTAATAAGAATTCAAATAAAACAATAATCACCAAAAAAAAATAGACATTATATGATAAAATTTTATATATAATCAAGTGATATAATTTAGTAAAATGATATAAAAACTTTTTTTTTGATATAAAACAGCTATTTTATATATATGATTTGGGAATTATTACAGTTTTTCTATAACGCTGGAATGTAGCTAGCTTAATTGACAATTCACAATAGAAAGAAAATATTAACAGGGGAAGATTTTATAATAAATTATATTAATACTGTAATACAGGAATTATGATTCCTAATTTTATAAAATTTTTGAAATTTAAATTGCTTGTAACTTTTTATCTATCCAACTAATTTTACCGTTCTTACTACAATTAGATTCAAAACTAGATCTACAACTTTTCATTAATGGCTCAGAGATGTTAATAAAAATTAACTTTATATAGATGATATTTTTATATGTACGGTATAGGTTTGTTATGGATTTTATTAATACAAATTCTCCTTCTTTCGTGAATTATGAAAAATTTTATTTTTCAAATAAACTTTTCTTGTATTCTAATGATTATTGAAATCACAAAGTAATGAACTACGTATTGATTGATCTTTCACGTGTGTACGTATTACAGTATTAAATCAACGATAATCGGAGTTAGGTTTTTTTGACATCATGGAAAAATGGGTTCGTCTACAAACTACAGCTCGGCCCTTTTTCTTTCTTAGAATTTCGTCTTCCAGTAGACCTTCAAATCTTCCATTTTTTGCTATAGGTTTCTTTCACCAGAGAATTCGCCTATTGTCAGGGGCTTCATTTCACCAGGCGTCTTTCGTTGGTTTTAGAGTTCGCTTTTCATTATTACGTAAAATAACTTCGCCTAATAACTTTAGGATAGAACCTATAATTGTAAAAAGAATTGCAACAGATACTAAAAATGTAAAAAGTGAAAAGGATCAAGATTTTATATATGACGGACATCATGACCTTAAATCATTTCTTGCTCTTAAAGAAGTTAACAAAAATTCTTCATTATACCGTGGCACTTTATATGAATATCAGACCATTACATGTCTTGAAAAAACTCTTGGAATTGTTACAAGGCGAGTAGGTAAAGCTAATGATGGAGGGATAGATTTTCGAGGAAAGTGGATATTACCAAATAAAAAGCTATATGTAGTTGGTCAATGCAAAGCTTTATCAACAAAATGTCCTCCAAATATAATTCGAGAGCTTGAAGGTGTACTTTGTCAAGAAACTGAGGGAACATTGTGCATTTTGTCATCAATGAATGGATTTACCAAAAGTACTATTAAAAGATATATTGCATCTCCTTTCCCTATTATGCTAATAACAGTTACAGATCATGGAAGGAAGTGTAGTTGTATTTTATGGAATAAAACTGCTGAAAAATATTTGAATGGTTTTCAAATAACATTGAAATATGATCTTCTTAATTCAAAGCCTCTTATTTTATATAATGATAAACCTTATTTAGATGAAAATGATGAAAATGATGATTGTTGGTGCGTACTTCTTAATTATCGTTTATTACTTTATTACTTTTATTCATTTATTTAAGTGCATTTTTATTCGGTCACGATTAGGAAATCAAATGACACCAATGATTAGGTCCGATTTATGCCATCTAGTTCAAAGCAGGAAAATGTCCAAATAAATTTAATTGGGATATTTGGACTAGGTGTCCAATTTGTCCAGTATGTCCAGTATGTCCAAATAATTTTTTGGACCTTTAGGCATTGGAGACATTTAGAAATTTGGACATATGTCCAATTGCCCAATAATTTTATTGGACAAAATTGATAATATAGATAATATAGAGTATACCGCAATAAGAAATCACATTATAGTTTTGTCACTTCATAACACTTTTAACTCCAATAAATAATTTTATCTTTTTCAAAGTGTTAAACTCAACTAATTTATTCATTTGGCGTATTTTTTTCATAACGATAATATGCATTTATTTGAAAATTAAAATAAATTCAAACTACTATTATTTTCGAAATACAAACCATTTCAGTTTTCTGACATTCTATTCGATTAATCATATTTCTTTAGCTACTAAATATGAATTTCTAAATTGAGACGTACGTACTGTACGTACTGTACATATGTATGCATGTTGTAATGGGGTGTGAATAAAGTCTAAAAATTTTCCGAAATTCGATAAAAGTATGTGTGAACTTCGGATTTCTACTGCTTTTGAATCAGTGCATCATATAGATAAAAATATGATTTTTGGTTTCCTCTTAGCATGCTCGGGAAAACCTGTCATCGGGCTTTTAATTATATTATGTACCGGACACAATCACCAATAAATCAATAGATCGAGTCCGATACAAAATATAATTGAAAGCCCGATGCAGGTTTTAGTACTCATATTAGTATATACTATATAGATTAATAAAACTATATATTTGTGTATTAGTCTAAACATTGGCCTAAATTATGTTTAATTTAGGCCGTATAATAAATTTAATTTATATAAAATTAATTTGTAAATAATATATAGAATTTATAATAGTTGCAAAGTTTTTTTTGTCAAAGTTTTTTATTTAGATAGTTTATCTTTATTGTATAAATTATAATATAAATGTTTTGCTAGTGTTGGCCTCTGCCATAGCGACAATTACCGAAGCATAAGGTAAAAAGGGGTAATTTGGCGAAGAGTGGTAATTTGGCGAATTTTGATATCTCATGATCTAATGATCAGGATCGAATAATTTCTATACCATTCGATTCGTCTCGATGAGACGAATCGAATGGTACCAAGCTCGCCTGGTTCTGATCACTGGGTCACAAGATATTTTCGATTATTTGCCATGTCAACACTTCGTCAAAATTCCCCTCAAGGATCATTTTTGTGCAACATATAATTGATATATTTTGTGATCCAGTGATCAGAATCGGATAAAATTTATATTATTCGATTCACATCGAGACGAATCGAATGGTATAAAAATTATTCAATTCTGACCACTTGATCACACAAGATACCATCAATTCGCCAAATTACCTCTACCTCCTAAAATTTAAGATTTTTGATAGAATTTATAATCCATTTAATCTCACTTTAAAACAAGATGTTATATTACTAATTTTATATAAAAAATAATTCTAAATCATATATAAAGTTCAATACTAAAAATAAAAAAAGTTTTTATATTAGTTATGTTAACTTTGCCAAAATTACCCCGTTTTACTTTACATCAGGAAAATGCAGATCTGTTAAGATCTGTGACCCTGGAAATTTTTAACAAATTCTGCAATAACTTGGAATCTAGTGGTTGAAACTCAACAATTTTGATACTGTTAGATTCATCTTGACAGGCAAATCGAATGGTACCAAACTCGTCAAGTTTCAATTACTAGATTACAAGAAAATCATATTTAAATAAATTTTATAAACATCAAACTATATTACCAACCAGTAGACCAAATTTAATAATTTTAGTACTATTCGATTTCTCTTGATAAGATGGTTTGAACAGTACCAAAAATGTTAAAATTGGATTACTGGTTAACAAGATATTTGCAAAAAACTTTTTGCATAACAGTTTTGTACAGAAATTTAAAAAGAAATTTAAATTTTTGTACAGAACTGCACCACAAAACAGTTTTTGTAAGTATCTTATCAACTAGTAATTCAAATTTAATTTTTTTAGTACCATTCGAACTGTCTCATCAAGAGTAATCAAATGGTACTAAAATCATTAAATTTGGTTTACTGGTTAGCAAGATAGTTTAATATTTATAAAATTTATTTAAATGTAATTTTTTTGTGATTTAGTAATTGGAACTTGATGATTTTTTTGGTACTATTCGATCCATCTCATCATGACAAATCTAATAGTATCAAAATCATTGAGTTTTTGACTACTAGATCACAAGTTATTGCAGAATTTGTTAAAATTTTTTAGAATTATAGATTTTTACAAATCTGAACCATATTTATTTTTTCAATATAGATAATATCTGTGTAGAACAGGAAATGCTTTATCAAGTAAAATAAAATAGTCATAAGGGATATTTGTCAACAGCATCTGGAACTGATCTCGACTGACTAATATATCAAAGGGCTATACTGGTAAAACAAGTAGAATTGGCTGAAGAAATAGAAACCAGAGGGTTTAAATAGGCAGTTCCCTAGTTGGGTTGCAAGTATGGTAGCTAGTGTGGAACCTTTGGGCAGACTACTTCAGTTAGATAACCAAACGTTGTATATGTGGCTAGTTGTACTTTTATCTTTGTAACAAATGTCAAGGTGCCAAAGAGAACCCTTTGATTTATAGGCTTAAATAAAAGATTTATTTTCATAGCAATAAGTTTAACATAAAAAAAAAAATTATAATATTAAAATTATAATATATAATAATTAAAATAATTTATAAAAGATATCAATACATAGAATTATTCTATTATTGGTTAATGCACTTTTTTTATCTAATTAGATAATTATAAATGAATATACTTGTGATATGTTTAATTTATTTGTAAGTTTTATACTATATAACAAAATTTTTTTGGTTAAAACAGAACCTTGAATAATATATATAAGGTTATATTTAAGTATTATTGCAATTTTTTTGTCATTTTTATTTTCATTATTCAACAAACTCATATAGGTAATTTAAATAGAAATAGTCCATTTTTACAATTTTTTGAAAATTGAGTTTTTATTAGATTTATATAAATTTTAACATAATTGATATTTTTCAATTATAAATAAAAGTCAATTTGTATAATAAAAAATCAAGACAATGTAAAAGAAAAATTACACAAGGCTGCATAAAGTTAACACATTATGATACTTAGTGTTCCAAATTGATTAAATTTTACCAACCGGTTAGTTGCCAACTATAGTTGCCAACTAACCGGTTATGTATATCACGTGACTAATTTAACCGATTAGTTGGTTAGTTGGTTAAGTTGGTTGGTTGGTTAGTTGGTTAGTTGGTTGGTTGGTAGTTGTAATTAAATAAATATTACAATAGCAATATATATTATAACTAACTATTAAGCAAAAGGTAAAGTATAAAATGTATTAATACATACATACAGTTATAACGTTCAAAGAATCACTATCATAATAATGTGCAAAGAAATTAAGACATCATGATAAAGTTAACTGCCTATTGTGCAGATATAACATGTTACTTGCAGATGCGAACAAATAACTACAAATTGAACCAGGTAATACATGAGCTTTAGATAAGTGTGTAATTAATTTTACAATTAAGTTTATTCAACACTAAATCAATTTTCACCCGAAGGTTGTATGCTTTTAATTCCCAAATTAAAAATAATATGCCGAATTGGATTCTTTTTTTTATTTAATACATTAAAAATAATAAAAAGTGCAACTCAAGATTTATCCGCCATTCAAACTAATGATCTAATAATTTTGAAAGCTATTAATAGGTCGATTGATAGAAAACTTTAAATGAAATTATAAATGCTACTTATACT
>QKWP01001377.1:26525-57958 GCA_003550325.1 Gigaspora rosea
GACACCAATTTCTTATTCCTGGGTGAAAGCTTAATCCAAGAAAAAGAAAAAAGGTTAGCAAAAGAAAAAAAAAATAACAACAATAATAAAAAAAAGTAAAACTTGGGTACTTATAGTATAAGATTCTGGATCTTAATTAACAATGCCAACTTCTTATTTCACGGGCAAAAACTTAACCCACAAGAAAAAGAATTAGCAGAAAAAAAGAAACAACAATAATAAAAAAAATTGGGTACTTACCCCAGTCTGCATTCAGCTCCCGGATCTTAATTGGTGACGGCAATTTCTTATTGCTGGATGCAAGCTTACCGGTAACCCACAAGAAAAAGAAAGTAAGTTAACTAAAATAAAGAAACAATAAAAAAAAAAAAAGTAGGTACTTATATTACGACAACCCAGTTCACATTCAGATCCTGAAGCTTAATGTTTTTCCATGTCTGATCCAAGTTCATTCTAATTCCAAGCCAGCGAAGTGATCTTGCAAATTGCTTCTAATAACATTTTCCAACTTCTAAAACAGGTTCATTCTCCAAGTCCGTGTAATATTTTTGCAAAGTGCTGCTTTTTCACCATTTGATCCAAGTTAATCTTCGCAGATTCCAAAGAAGTCAGTGAAGTAATGTTTTTCTACCTTCCCGATCCAAGATTGTTGCACCTTTTTAAATATAAGAGAAATATTTATTAAATAAGAAATTATTAACGTTAAAAAAAAAAATAAATTAAATTAAAAAAACCAGTCGTTATAATTGGTTAGAAATCGATATCAACTAATTGACGCACCCTGTTGTGTAACAGATAAATAATTTGGAGTGCGTTACTGATTTGCATGCATTCCAAAAATCAGAGCATATGTTTATAATTAAATACTAAGACTATACCCACTTACTAGAAATCGAACCGCTTGCTGACAGACAATTTGACCACTAATCTATATAGAATATTAATGTATATTTTTAAATTAATAATTTGAAGAGATTACCTGATAGTCACCTGTTTACCTTTAACCAATAAAAATTATGAAAATTGATTAATTTCAAATTAGTTCGAAAATCAATCCAAATGATTAAACTTAATTATGATATCTCAAAATAAAATATATATAAAATATACTGTTTTTATTGAAATCACCCAATATAATCATGAAAAAATTTCTTATTGTTATTTTTTATATAATTATGTTTATTTAAATTAAAACTCAGTAAGCAACTCCCTACCAATTATAATTATTGGGCAAATTGGTAAATATGATAATTTGACAAATAATTGGGTACACATACCACTTTGTAGCATGTGATTATTTGCCAAATTACCATTGTTCACCAATTTTTGCCCAATAATGTATACAAATTCAAATTTATTTATTTATTTTTTTAAAAATATAAAAAAATCTCTTAAATTTCATTAGCTTATTTTAAATACAGTATAAGATTTATTATAGTTAAGGGGACGTTCATAAATAATGTTATATATCCCTATATAGTAGCTCTTGACTCTTTTCCCCTAAACTATATAAAAAATTTTTAAAATCTATATGTTTATATATAAATTTTACAAAAACTTGGATATATTGTAACACGGTGCCAATTAATTCATCTCAGTAAGAGGAATCGAATAGTACCAAATTTATTTTATTTAAATCACTAGATTAGTAGATATTTGCAAAAAACTATTGGTTTTATAGTAATTATATAAGAAAAGATAAAACCAATAGTATTTTGTCAATAACTTCTAATCTAGTGATCCAAATGAAATAATTTTGGTACCATTTGATTCCTCTTACCGAAACAAATTAAATGGTACCAAAATCATTCAATTCGAACCTTTGGATTAAAATTTAAACAAATTTTTAAAAAAATGCATTATAGTTTGTTGATTCTTTCCTAATTATTAAAAAAAATGTTATATTTTGTTAGACTCCTTCTTCTCTCTTGTATAATGTTATTTCTGGATGCTCTCTAATCTATTAACAAAATTAAATACTAGGCTAATGCGTAGCATTATATGTCTGGAGCTCATCATATGATGTTTATTATATTATACAAACACATTAATATGCATATGTTGGTAACATTAAAGCACAAATATAGACATGCGTGCGGACAAACAAAAAATTTTCAAATTCCATTTCTGATAAGATTTACATCATATATATGCAAATATATTAAAAAAGTAAAATTTGTCAAAACTTTTACAATTGAAGCACATCAGAAAGGTAATTTTTGTATCACTTTGCATAGAAACTAAGGGTCCGTCGCTACGCTTCGGCCAATAACCTATTTATTAATTATTTATTTTCAAATATATATACTATTTATGCAGTTTCAAATATATGTAGGTTTTTTTAAAAAAAGAGACCATATTAGCAGTTTTTTAAATATAACCTCATATATTGTTCAATGAACTAGTATTTTGACCACTTTTAGACCATAGTGTTAGAGTATAAAAAGAGTTTTTGAAAGTATAGAGAATTTTTACTAATTAATTAGCTGGTTTTTTATATAATGGTAAAATACTATAAATGCATTTTAGTAAAAATCAAAAACCAAATCTTATTTTTTTTATAGTAATTATAAATTATATTATTGGTTACTATACAAATTTAGAGTTAGAGTTAGTAATGGAGATTCTACCAAATGGTCATAATTTTACCAGTAGCTTCGATAGGTAGTAACTGCTAGTAGCTATTACTACTAGTAGATCTACTAGTTGAATTCTGATTGGTCAATTAAACAAAAATAATTTTATACTACCCTATGATCAACAATAGTTGCTATATAGTAAAGTTCAAACTCTACTATACAACTCAATTATCATTACTTAAGTAGCATGCATCTATATGCCCCAAACCAGTTTGAAAACCAGTTCCTAGCTAATCAGCATTAGTTATGTAGATGCTACATAAACGATCAGTGTGTAATGTTAAAATTAAAAAACATTCGTTTATTCAAAAAATTGTTTTTATCTTGAAATTTCACATATGAAACTATCTTTTGCATTATAACAAAAAAAATTCCTTGCAAAATTTTGGTATAGATATTTTCTAAAGTCTACTCTAATTCTAACACTATCCTGACTCTAACTCTAATAGTTAACCTTAGTTTTGTTAATGTAATAACAACAATAATGATCATTTTCATTTTGGGTGAGGAATACATAATAGCTAGAAACTGGTTTTAAAACTGGTTTGGAAGGCGCATAGACGCACTCACTTAAGTAAACTTATTCGGAAGGTCAAAATTAGAGCTGCAGACATTTAGAAGGTCCAAGGTAGTACGTCACTCTTCACGTCATATAAAATTTATATATAATCATATTAAACGTCACGTCACATACGTCACGTCAAACGTCATAGTATATGTTCATTGATATTCCAATGTCTGCAGCTCTAGTCAAAATACACATATTTTATAATTTTAAAAAACATTTTATTATTTGACTTTTAATTTTTATATTTGATGAAAAAATTAAAATTTGTTAAAAAAATATATTTAATGAATATAAGAATTAAAAGTTATGTTAAATAATAAGAAGTTCCTAATTTGTATGAAATTTTTAGAAAATATGCATTTTAATCTTCTAAATATATTTACTTAATCACTTATGATCAATTTACATAGTAAAATTTGAATTTTACTATATAGCAGCTACTTGCAATTGCTAAAAAACCTCTTTCACCCAAGAATAAACTACCCTGATTTTTTGTGTAACTTTTGCTCAAAAAAAAGTAGCTTATTTCAGACACATACAGTATTCAGATGCATTAACCTGAGTATAGATATATACTATATTTGTTTTTTTTTTTTTTTTTAATTAAATGTTAAATATACTATATTTGTTTATAATATTAGTATATAGTAAATAGATAAATTCTATTGGTTTCAATTTTTAACTAATAGTACAGTATCTATCCTGCATGTTAAAAATCTACTAGTATCTACCGGTAGATACTGGTAGATATCATTAGTAGATATCTACTGGTAGCTACCAACTCACATCCTAGTTAGGGTGCAGTTAAAGGATAAAATAGAGGTTTATATAGTATAATAAAAATTTGGTACTGTATAAGGTTCAAATTTGTTATGCATAAGGGTTTCAAGAGTTCTGAACATTTTTTTTAGAACATCTAACCCTATTATGTAGTTAGTTTTTGAGATATAGCAATGGGTTGTGTTGAACATCACTAATATGATTTAGAAGGTAAAGCGTCGCGCAAATCCTGTGAGTCTTGTGTTAGTTGTTACATAGGATATCGTTGATTAGCACTGTATATATGTTGTAAGTGGAAACGGAATTTAAGTGGATTTGGAATTTCCTAGTTGCGTATGATAAAATCCTCAAATGCTGGATTCTGAATATATGACGAATAATAATAATTATATGAAAGATGAAATCTGTATTTGCAACAATAATTAAATATTTATGCGCGGGTTCAAGATGGTTTTCTTAATAAGGAGGATCCTCATTAATATTAAGCAGATTGCTTTTATATTCATGTTGATAGTGATATTTGGCGAAATCATAGTAAAAGTTGATATATATGAGGGAATTTTTAATTTAATCGTCCTTTTTAAAGAAATAACCCGATTTTTTGATATGCAAGTTAAAGGGAAAAATGTTTGGTAAAAGTTAATTAATGTTAAAAAAAAAAAGCTTTATTATCTGTTATTTTAACGATGTAGCCTTTTCAGAGCGGTAAAAATACCGGAAAATCAATCTCATTAATAGATTAAAATTCAGCGGTAAATGATTGGCTTAGAGAAACACAAAATATAGCAAGTATTTCAATTCATCTAGACGGTAAAAATCCGAAAGTAAAAATTTAAAAAGATCAAAAAATAACCAAATTTTGTCTCATAATCCACGTTAACTTAATAATTTTGTTAACAAATCAACACAAATTATATAAATTTACCGAGTCTCATTAAGTATTTCGTTTCATACCTGAGCTCTACCGGCACTCTACCAGAGCACTATAACTTGAAGAGCAAGAGGATAAAATAGTCTATATAAAACGCGATCAATTTCGCGATACGAGAAGTAACCTTTTTTTAGCTGTAAACGGCCATTAAATAGGGACAATTATGACCGAGTTTTTTTTAGTGTTAAAAAATATCAAGAATTCTCAATACAAAATCTTCAAAATATCATAATTATCCTATCAAAAAAATTCAAAAACTAGAACTAATTTGACTTGCAATAAAACATTAAAATTTGCGATCTCCAATACGTATTAAAAATATCATCAAGGCCGTCCTTTATAAACGAGTTGTAATATTTAATTACTTGACCAATCATTTAATTAGAATTCATCAGTTCACTTAATTGATCCAATAATGTGCTATCCACCGTTCTAATATAATTTTGATTAAATAATTGTGACCCGCCATTAATTGCTTCACACTCCGCTATTTTAGTACGAATGTATTGAATAAGATTGGTTGTATGAATCGGATCTCTTTGTAAAAGCTATGAATTTATATTTATTCGAGAATAAATGAAATAATAAATGAAATATAAACCAAATTAATAAATACTAAATACAAATCAATACTAAACTATTAAATTTAATCTTTTCCCAAAAAAAAAAAAGACGGAAATAGCTTACTGCACGTTTTCTTTTTGTTTCTGGTGTTTCATCATGTTCACCACCTACTCCGCTTTCTATCGAGTACTCTTCTTGCCAATAAACCAAAGTACTTTTAAGAAGAAAAATTATTGAATGTTTACAATTTGCTTAATATTTTGCATCAATAATGAAATAATGATATTTACTCTCCACCCCCAGATTCCCTGATCTCACTAAGTACATCACACCAAATGCCTATAAATTGTTGTAAATATCCTAAGATTGTTGGATTCGTTGTAGTTATTATTGTTGCAAATGCCATGGCATTCAATTTTCTTTGTTTCGGATGACCTATATTGTCAAACTTAGTTGAATCAAATTTTCAGAATAAACATATGGTTAATAGATTTCTAGATAGCCATCTCATTAATTTAATCTTCTGTTTACCTTATCCAACCACATTTCTAATATCTTATCAATCAAGTTGATTTGTGGTAAATTGTATTGTTGATTGGCAATCGTTACGAACTGTATGAAAAACTGTGGATCAATAATAACTATCCTAGCTAGTATTGAAATGTAGCTAACGATGACATATGGATATTCCTATTTACAGACAATATAATAATAAACAACTGTTTTGTTTAATTAAAAAAGTAGCACAATTAAGAAAATTAAAAAATTAAATGACTATACACCTCACTACCAGACAGGATAGAATTAAGAAACTTCCATAAAAGACCTGTGTTGATTATAGTTTCACTTAATGCCTGAAAAGGACAGGTTTGCAATATGATATCGATAACTTGTATTATCGCACGACAAGCTTCAGAATTCAAATCTCCTAACAACCGAGAGAAAGCATCCATAATTGGATGACAATACGACTGTCGTACATAATGAAATAATTAATATAAGGTGGATTGATAAAATGAAGTGTTTAAACATTACTAACTTGAGTAATCATTTCTGGTACTAATACTATGTAACTTTCAAGTATTCTAAGAATTTTTTTGAAATTTTCAGTTCCATATTCCATTAACCCTATAACCGCAGGGACAAGACTAAACATGAGTGGTGTACATTCCACAGAATTTTCAAGTATAGCCAACCAAAGATCCAATGCTTCTTCCAAAAGGTAAACATACTCGTCCTAGCAAGAAATGAAGATCTTATATATAAATATATAATGAAAGAAATTCAATTTTAACTTGTAACTAATATTGTATTTACACCGTTTGGATCCACACTATATTGAATGATCGGTATTATGAATTCGTGGAGATTAATAGATTCTCCTCCCAAGGCCTATAAAAATACATGTATTTATTTAACGCTAATATGAAAATTTGTAAGTTTATGTAAAAAACTAACCTGAACAAGTTTGGTTAATATCGAAAGAATGGCCGGTTTAAACAAATGTTCATCATGAGCAGCCTGCCACAAAGGTGGTAATAAATTTGTTATCTTATCCGCAAAGGGGGCAATCTAAATATTATTAATAACTAATGAGTAACATTATAAAAGATATCGCTAATTTTAAATAACATAATTAATATTGTCACCAGTTCTTCCATTCTTTCTACTATGAGAGATAGGCAGTTCAAAATTCTCATTCGACTCTCAAATTGTTCAACTTCTCCGATCAAACGAGTTAATAATGTAATCGCTCGATCAAGGTATGGTAAAAATCTTTCGGAATCAAAATCCCATTCATCCACACGTACTTAAATTAAGAATGAATGCGCATACAAAAAAAAAAAAAGAAAAAGAAAAAAAAAATCAACGTTAACTTTTTCCAAAAGATAAAGGATATAATTTCCCAAATTAATTGCGGCTGTCATCCTAACAATTAAATCTTCTTCAGGATTTATTAAATATGTCATTGCATCGTATACTTTTGGCCGATTTTCTTTCGACAATTTGACGCATACCCATCTACCAATCACCCATGCAATACGGCGACGGATAATTTTAAAGCTGAATACAAATGTCATTTCGGATATGAAATTTATCTCATGATAAAAGAAAACTAGAAGCGTTATATAAAATACGTACTTTGGATCATTATTTGCAGCTTCAACTAAAAGGTTGTTCACGAGCCATGAGTCAAAGTCGAGTTCATCATATAATTCGTGAGCTCCAAGACCGACAGCACAATAGACTGCGTCTTTTAGTATCAAGTTACATGTTTGAGATTCTATAAAATAAAATGAATTATAAAAATTAACAAATTTGCCTTGTTACAAAATACTGGCAACATGTGTCAATGCCAATATTGTGTTGATTTTAATGCAATGCCAAATAAGGCCATCATGATTATGAAATATAACCCTTTTGACACAGTCGACCCATGTTCTTGATAAGAACAAAACTTACGAGCTGAAGTATAAAGAAAAACGGAAATCAGTAAAATTATTATATATCCTAATATTAACTTTTATTGAAAAAACAAAATCAGATATTCTAAGATTTAATCCTTGACATTGATAGTCTAATATGACCGTCGTGAATATGTAGTATCATCATATTTACTGAACATAAAATTTACTACAATTACTTACTTGCAACGTTCTCAATCAATTTGACAATTTTTGGCGACAATAAATCTCGATACTGTGATAATAAATCCATAAAGACCTTCTCTGCACAAGGCTTAATAAAGAAAGTGGGCAATAAGGGTCACATGAATAATAAAAGTAACAATATAAATATATTAAAGCTGTTAGCACACCCTTAATTGATGCTCCCAATGATCAGACTCATCATAATTAATCCATCCTTCTGGGTCCTCCTCCCACATTATTAAATCATCCTTTCTCAATATAATTAAATTTGAAATCAATAATTCTGCACAGGATTCAACAAAATTGGGTGTCAATATTTGCTCATCCACGATCCGCATTGCTTCAGATATTTGCAAATCTTTAGACTCTTCAAAAATTGAAGGTGTATGAAGAAATTTAATTTAAATGAGCCCTAACTATATGAGTATTTTCTATAAATTCATAACACTACAGTGTACCTCTAAGACCATGATTATATGATGATTTCCTGATTATGCTTTTTAGAAGTAATAATGCCTGTATTAAATACTTTTCTATGACAGGAGACTTGTATGAAAGATCTACATTAAATATAAATATAAATTATATCGGAATAATTATGTTTAAGAAAAATATCTCCGTAGAATTTATCACACCTTCATTGGATTTTCCATAAGTCACCAGTAATTTCCAGTAATATTGAATAACATCTACAGACCCTGGCGTCATTATAAAAGAAATTGGATGTGTTTTTAACAGTTCGATATAGAATTTTCCTATCAGTGTGATATGTGCATCAATTAACTCTAAGCTTGAAGACGCAGAATCTTGAAACGCGTTTCCTATAACATATTTATAATTTGAGGTGCTTTAATTGTTTACCTATCGAGCTGAAAATTGAATCACATTATAGGAAAAACGTACTCAGAGCATGAAATTTCTGCAAATGTTCCAATACTAAGATGAAAAATGTCTTTATTTGTAACCAATTAAAAATCGTGAGAAAATAAAATATTCCGCAAAAATAAAGCAATAACAGTTTTTTTTTTCCCTTTTTAAGCAATTTTTTACCTTTGTCTCATCAACTTTGCTAATATCCTTAAATCCATAAACTGTCAAACGTCGTATACATTTCAAAGCCGACAAAGAAGTTTCCAGATCAGTAGCAACACTGATGTCATTAGAAGAAGCCAAAGTGAAAAAGTGATTGGTATGCTCTACGTAAATCCCAGCAACATTGCGAAGCAGTTCTGGTGCGATCTTTGTTTTTATGAAAAGAAATTGTTACCTATGAGGTCTAGGATAATTACCACATATAAAAGAAATACGATAATAAAACCTCTTGCAACATTTTTCGATCTGGTCCCATTGTTTTCGAGCACAAAGCTTTGACAACTAAATGTAAAGTAACTAATGCTCTTTTTTGTATTAAGATCGTCCGAGAATCTGAAATGGTGATTATTGTTGAATGGATGATTGATAATAAATTTTGAAGTAATTCTGGCCTAAATGCATAAAAGCATTAATATCGAATTATAACAATGAGATAATATGATAATACATACCATTCATTGGGATAGTCAAGTCGAGCAATCTTTGATACTATCACGGCACACTGCGTTGCCAGCTAAGTTATCAATTTAAAAAACAAAAATATACTTTAAGAATGCTTTATTATTATTATATTATTATTATTTTTTTTTACGTCATTTTTAGAATTATATTATGATCATCACCAACCTGGTTATGCGCTTCGTCCATAAACGATAAAAGTCGATCTCTTATCTTAGCCTTTTCATCAGGATTGACGGCGCTATTATTATCAAAAATTACACATTTCTTTAAGCTTCAAAATTATTTATATTGAGAATATATATTATGCATTTGACATGAAAATTTACTTTTTCGAAGTTTTACGCCAATATCGATCCACACCATTCTTGAAAAATATTGCTCCGAGAAACCTGATATTAACATCAATTGACCTGTCAAAGATAATATCCTAATAATTACAAAAAAAAAAAAACATTGCAAATCAATAAAATAAAATAAGCCATCGAAATATTATTGTCATCTTTGACAAATAATATATGATTAATTAAATGATATTTTTGAATTGATTTATTTTCAAATTTCAGAGGTTGCATGTTTATTATTAATTCATTATATCTATACAATACATGTACAAACAAATATTATTGTGAAAAGTAATTTTTCAGAGAAATTTAGCACCATTTTTTAAGATTAAAAAAAGAGTAACGAGAAAATATCCGATGAAATCTATATTACTAATGAGAAACAAATTAACAAGAGAATATTTATACCTAGTTCTCTCTCAATGTATAAAAAAATAAAATAAAACATGTCTCAATTAAATTTCCTCGAGACTCACCAACAGAGTGGAGTAAAACTCTGGAGCTATCTCCCATTGCTTAAGTCGTTCCTCGGCTACCTTTATTTGTTCAGGCTGTTGCGAAGCCGCTTCGGATAAAGTTATAAGTAATTGGTCACGAGGAGAAGCCATCTTTTTTTTTTTTTTACAAAATCTCAAAATTGATAAACTTATATCTAGCACGTTACTTACTATTGGCCAATCAAATAAAAAATTTTAACATTAAATTTTATTAAAATTAAATTTATGTAGTCTTATCTTGATATATAAAGTGGTATATTATGGAAAATAAAAGTAGTAGCGTAGCACGACTTTAGATCTTTATACTCGTACGTATATTTAATGTGGCAGCTAATGCTGAGAATTATTTTATTATGAAACAAGTATCACCACATTCGAAGTTAACGGAATCAACAATACAGGAGCAAAATCTTTCTGCCCCTAAAAATTATGACAGGATAATGTACCTGTGAACTCATTGGAGAATGCGAACCTTGTGATAAATTAGACTCGGTAAAGATTTTTATTAATATTTGATTAACAATTCAGTAAGAATTCACACAATTATTTTTATTTATCTATTTTTTGGTTATCATTAACAGGCAGCTCTTGATTACTGTAAACAATATGGGAGATTAAATGCAACTATCGACCTTGTCATTAAAAGACTTGAAAGGGCAAAATGCTTTGAATTCCATGTTTGAATACTTTGAGATGTGATTTATGATCCATGCATATACATATTAGACTAATAATTTATCATTTACATAGTTGTTAGTGCATTCATGCATTTATATCTGTACTATTCTGATTTATCGAAGGCACAAACTCACTGAAGATGGATATAGAAGGTTAGCCAGGCGTATTGGTGGTTATATATTATAGATTTTATAGATGGAATTTTTGATTTTAATAACATAAATTATTGGGATGCCCACAATTAATCATTCATCATATGCACGACTTTGACTATTAAACAAAGAAACAAACGAGAACCGAAATTTGCCATGAGATAAAACAAAGTTCTAGTGAAACTATTTCATCAACAAACTTGATAATCTTTGACAATGTAAATAGAATTTACATTAAATATTTTGACCGTAAATTTCGTATGCTGGATGATATTCTTATATAATAACTATATAAATTTTTTAATAATTTCTCTCCAAGCAACTATTGGTTACTACCGATATGATGGTATATTTTTTTATTAACTGAATAAACCGATTTTAAATGATATAATGATTCAGTTTTTATAATAAAATGTGTTAACATGGATAGAGCTTTGTAATTCATTATTCGAATAATATTCGTGTTCGAATAAACAATTATCTAAAATAATTTTTATTATCCGTCATGTGAAACGGCATTATTTGGAACAATGGTCCAAATTAAACTTAATTTGGGCCAAATTTTGAAATTATACTCCTATGCGTTATTTCGCGACAATAAAGTATATATTATTAGCTGCTTCATATCTAAAAACTACATATTATTCGAACTTATTCAAATGATATTAGTAATTATTTACTTAATATTTTGCAAAAAATGCTTTCATTTTTTTATTTTATTAATTTTTAAATAACACTTTACATTATTACATGAAAATTTTTTTAGCAAATCTTCAATCAAAAATAATTTATATTTATCTCCTACTTGTCCTGGTCACCACATAGAGGTGTATCCTATAACTAGGTTTATAACAACCCGAAGTTATATCCCATAAAGGATATAAAAAAACTTAATGACCTAGAGTTTGGTAGAGTCTAGTAAGTTTAGTATTAGGGTTGGCTAATAAGACCAAAATATGGCTTAGCAGGTACCAATCCATTAACATCTTTTTTTTTGAAGACCATCATAGTCTGTTGTCAACCTGTCTACTAGACAGGTTGGCAACAGACGGACGTTTGTGCTTTAATATAAAAGATTTTTATTAAAATTTTTTTTAATTTATGTATATTTAATTAGCAGGCCAGTTTCGGAGTTTTAGTACAGTTTCGGCATATTGGTATAGTTTCGGGTCTTTAGGCAAGTTTCGGTTAAGAAGATCATGCCCGAAACTGGTAATACCAGTTTCGGTTTCGGTCAATCCGAAACTATATAGTTTCGGGCAGCATCATTACTGTCTAGCATATTAAAAAAAAGGAAAGGATTATATTAAGTAAAAATAGGCTTCTTTTCTTGAACATAATTTTCAATTCTTTGCAAGCTGCAAGAAGAAAATCCTTACCTGATTTATTGTACTTCAAAACCAGTAGACTCCAAGCAAGAAAAATTGAATACTATGAACCCAAAAAGAAAGCCTAGATGCCTTTCTAATCTAGTTTTATAATATCCTACCTCTTTCTATTTTACAATCCAAACTAGACCAAGGATTCTGCAAACATCAATAGATCAGATTTAAGCCAGGTAACTTATGTTTCTTCAAGTACAAAATTCAACAAAAATAAGTGTGATATCCAATTGCTGTAATAACAGTACCTAGAGAAGGTTTGTCAACAAGTGTGAACCCTAAAAAATATACAGCATTTTAATTTATTTTTCAAACTTAAATTTCAAAACAATAAAATACTAATTATATACTAACAATATTCAATATACAAGCTAATTTTATCGTGGCTTCAGGTAAAAAAAAAAAAAAAGATTTAATAAATATGAATAAAGAAATCAACGAACAATATCAACGATATTAATAAAAAGAAAAGAAAATACTGTACTTAATAAGGGGATAGTTAGATTAAATTTTGTGTGAAAAAAAAATTCTTATACCGTATAGTAGCGATTTTTTTTTTTCAAACGCGTAAATTTGAATTACGCGAAATAACGCTTATAACCCCATAGGAAGATTCGTATGATTGGCTGGTGTAGATCAATTGCTCGGGTAACAAATAATCAGTGACCGCACCGAGATTAGCGGTTACACGCGATTTTTGATTAGATAATTGACCAATAAGAATTAAGATATTCTATTATTTAAGAATTTTTTTGGAAGTACGTGTTAAATAAAATGATTCGTCGTAACCCTACACGTTTAGAAATTCGTCAAGAGAATGTTGAACAACTTCAGCTTCTTCGACAAGAATATAAGAAAAAATTTTCACAAAAACCAGGAGCAAGTGCTAAAGGTAAAAGAAAAAGTATGGAAATCGAAGAAGAGATGGAAACAAATTTAAACCAGCAAGTGGAACATCAAGAACCAATTGTGGGCGCAGAAGAACTTCGAAATAGAAGAAAGAACATGTAAAATTTGAAACATACTTTTTTTTTTATGTAGACATTTAGTTTATCAAACATCTTATTTATTAAAATCTCATACCTATAGGACTGTGCAGGAGAGGATTGGTTTAATAGGAAACGGAGATCATTAGTCGTATAAAGTAACAGACAAATTTCTCTGACAATAAAATAATGATTTATCATCATTTAGTAAAAAAAATTTCATGATGGATTGTTTTTTTAAGTCACTTTGTCAAATCATATTAAAATGCTTTCATGATCACGGATGTGATGCGTTTTATGTTAGGAGTTTCATTCTCTCTACTTTGGTATTTCGAAGTGTTTATGTAGTCAACCCATTCAAACTGATTCCGTCTCAGAGTTCGTCAAACTGATTCCGTAACTTGCTCCACTATTATAGGAGACCTTTAATTTTTTATTAATTTAATTTTTGGCATATAGTACTCCGAGTCTCTTATGCTTCTAGGTTGATTAGTACCGGCAATTTAGACTAAATTGATGGTGGACGAGTGCTTTAACGGGGCCATAAAAAAAAATGAATTGTTTCACATGAATTCTAAAAGTGATTATCCTTGCCGGGAAAACTCGGATAAAAAAACAATTGCCATTATAAAAATTATTGCAAATAGAACGCATGAATGGAAATTCTTAGGTTTAGAATCAACCTAAGTTGATATAAATACGAAATTTTATATTCACTCGAATCAAAGAATTTCGTACTAAATTAATTCTGAATCCACTTAGCGCAATATGGGGTGTCACCACATTAAATGACCCATTTTTGCATATCGATATAAACGATTTGGAGTAAAATCAAGGTTTAAAATTGTTTACATATAATTAGCCTTTGTAAATTAATAGCAAACTTTTTTATTAAATGTATATCTATTCAAAAATCAAATAAACCTTTTTAAAATTAAAACTTTTGAATTCAATTTAAACAGCAATATATCACAAAACATATTCTATTAAAGTCTCCATCTAGAAAGCCAACCTAAATTCGATTAAGAACTTATTAATGACGATTGGTTTTGCCGCAACTGGATTGAAAAACTTTGTCTTGCACAAGTTTTTAAATTATTTAACGAATGATTGTGAAACGTAACAGTATTGTTCAAAAACCTATCAATTAATTAAAAACCTACAAATGCAACTCATAGGGACAAGCCTACAACGTACATTTAGGGACATTTAGGGAGGTTTGCATTCAGGGAGAGCCAATTAAATTGCAGCTTTAAAAATTAGATTATCAAGTTTGTGTAACTTCTACCAAAAACTGTATAACCTATCTTAATACTGAAATTTGATTGGCTACGTGCATTTAGGAAGGTTAGTGTGATATAAAAAGTTATTTAAGAGAACATGTATTTACAGAATATAGAACGTGTATTTAGCACTAATAACATTTTATGGACAAGAAAAAAACATGCATTTAGGAAGGTATTGCATTTATGGGGATTGTCTAAAGCCAGGTGCGTTCGTGTGATAGAAAGCCAATCAAATCGTAACATTTGATCTTTACGGATCAGCCCGATGAGACAAAAACAAAGAAAAAAAGTGAAAAACACCGAAAATAAAAAAACTAGTATCTAAACCTGTCTAGAAGCATTGATAAAAAGTGTTAGGAAAACAATTTACTTATAAAGTAAGCCTAACCCTAACCTTTAACTAACTCTTACCCTAATTTTAATTAAATAATCAAAAACATATAAACACACCTGGCTTTAGCCATTTTCCATTTATGAAAATTGTATTTATAGAGATCTAACTGTATTATTATATATATTTTTTTAATAAATTTTATTTATTTAAGGGTAGGATATTTTATATAATTTGCAATATAGTTGGGTTAGCAGATGGAACTGGACAGTGTCTGAAATAGTGATTCTGGCCGATATGACAAAGTCGGCTAAGCCAAAAAATTTTCGGCTTAGCCGGTCGATTTTTTCAAAATCGGCTAATCGATTTTTATTTCCCCAAAAATAGAAAATATAATTTACGCGTATTACGCACAAAAGACATTTTTTATAGTGATCGTCATGCACTATAATCGAGAAAAAAAACCTGTTAAAGCGATGCTTGGTTAAACAATTCTCATACAATAGTACTATAAGATGCACATCGTAATATTTAAATGCATTTAAATGCACATGATACTATGTTGTAGAAAATAACAATTTGCACGAGTTAACCTGGGTCGCATGGCCGAAGGCCATGTGACACGGGTTAACTACGCAAATTTAGTTATTTATACAATCTCTATATTATTGTATGGGAACAACCCGTGCGTCACCTTCACCTCAATAAAAACAATAAAATAATTAAATCGTGATACTTTCATACTTTTATCAATATTAAAGTGTCCCGATTTAGTTGTATTTTTTAAACATGTGCCAATAAATGAGTGAAAAAAGTACAGGTTGTTACATAAGACCCATACAATAAGTAATGTTTATGAACATTTGATCGAATTCGCAAATCAAAATAACACTCAGGCCATTTATTATTGTAATATAGATTCCCTTATTCATGTTTTTTATTATTGCAATTGTCATATGTGCGAACTTTTTTTCTACAAAAAAACATTTTATTGTACGCACATATTTACATGACATTTTCATTCACCACACGTGCAAACGCAACATTAATTAATAAAGCTCTATGAGTTATATAGTCAGTATTCACATGCTAAGGGGAGTAACAAAAATCAGGTGATTTTTTAGGGTGGGAGGGGGGTAAAAAAAGTTGAAATTATATATAAGAACCTGACTATTTATATATTGAGGAAGAGGGAGGGGGGTAGGCCTCTGATAAAAAATAATCAGGTGATTAATGACACTGCCCTAATAGTCTAATTAGAAAATCAGCTAAGCCAGCTAAGCCGATCAAAATTTATCGGCTTAGCCTAGCTGATAAATTTTGATCGGCCAGAATCACTAGTCTGAAATTGGGTTGCAAAGTCTGCAAACCGCAACAAATTTTAAATTTTTGCAACCAAAATCTGAAGAGCATATGCAAATTCTGTACATAAATTTGCAAATTTTACTTATAAATTTTGATTAAATGCTTATATGTACAATCAAATTTTTATAAATTCTTATAATCTGCAACTATTTTTTTTTATTTAGTTGCAGCCCGCAACTAAAATATAAATTGAATTTCAAATGCTAGAACAGGAATCAGAGGGTTTAAATAGACAATTTCTTTAGTTGGGTTAGAGGTATGGCAGCTAGTATAGAACCTTAGAGCAGACCACTTAAATTAGATACCAAAAGTATATGTGTGGCTAGTTGTATCCTTATTATTGTAACAAATATTAGTAATCCTCTATATGAATTACTGATAGCCCTAAATAAATTTCTAAGTTCTGAAGACAGATACTTTAAATATAAATTCAAAATAAATAAATAAAATTGTAAACTAAATAGTAATTCATTATTTATTGTGACAGATTAAAATGAAATCAGATTAAAATGAAAATTTTCTATTTTTTAACCAAAATTTTAAAATTTTTTAGGAAACATTTTTTAGGGGTTTTTTTAGCATTAGGGTTAGGGTTTAGGGTTAGGGTTATTAATAAAAGAGTATATATGGGTTTTATAAGCTTTAAAGGTGAGCAAGAGAGGTCCCCAGTTTCATTTTAATCTGATTTCATTTTAATCTGCCACATTTATTAGCCAATCAAATAATTTTATATCTATAATATATAAAAACTAAATAGTTTTGAATTTATTTTGATTTTATACAAATTTACTTATATTATAATAAGAGTAAATTAATTTATTACATCATGCAATGTGCCTTATATATTGCTTTACCAATCAAATTTCAAGATCAAAAATTCAAAATAAATGTTCTTTTTGTCAAAAATCATCTATAACTTAAAATTGAGTATATAAAACTATTCTTAAAATTCTAACAAAAAAAATTTTTTGCAAAATTTTATTATAAAATTTTTTTTTTGCTATATACATAATTTTTATTTTACTCTAACTCTAACCAATAAAAAACAGGTTCTTTAATTGTTTAATTTTATTTTACATCTAATTTTATAATTTGTAGCAGGTACAACAGTGGTACAACAATATTGCATATATAATGTATAAATTATTTTTTATAATAAATAATTTTTTACTATATTTTAAATATTTGTTACAAATAGAAATATTCATGTACAAAAAAATACAACTTTCTAAATATTTTATATATTATATTGGAATTGTATATTTTTTTTTTTTGACCTGCGGGTCGATAGCATAGCGGTTATGCTCCCAGGTCCCCAATCGAAGGTTGCCAGTTCAATACTGCTTGGCGGTAAATTGAATTTGATAGTCAGAACCTGATTAGGAATAACCGAAGTCATACAAGATGTAAGGTCGGTCCAATGAGGCACGAACTTGATGGCAGCATTTCAGTGTAAAGTATACGTACCCACAGGAAACAGGACTGAAGTGGCTCGGTCGGTCCTGCAGAAAGTTAAATAATGTGGTGCAGGACCCACATTTGGGTGGCGAAAGGCAAGCCGGATGAAGCCTTCATTACAGTAACATTTCCGAGTGGCCAAAGCTCCGACGATGGAGATCTTCTGGGCAGCGTAAGGCAAGCCGGTTGGTTTATCGGAGTTGGGTTAAAGTGGAGGGTGCTCACAAGGAGGGTTACAGAGAAGAGCGCTAGGTCTTAAGATTAAAAAAAAAATATATATATATATTTTTTTTTTTTTTAACCAGTGGCCCTGCTTTTATTATGGAGGTTGTAATAAAATTTACATTATTTTAGCTACGGTAAGTCATAATGCTACACTACACTTTTCCAGCTACTAACTAAAATCCTCCTTATCTAATAAAAACTCACTCGATACCGAAGTACTCAGGTGCGCCCTGCCATGACAACTAGTTCTTCTCCTACAGGGACCCGCAACTTACTACAAGTGACCTATATTCACCGAATAGCTGCTGTTAGCCTTGTCAGGACCACCTTTTTCTTTAAATCCTTCTCACCTAGCTTCGATGGTGGAATGATTTTACTCAAAATTCAACATAAGAAAAAAAAAAATTAAAACGAAATCTAAAGGAAAGTATAAAAAAGGGAAGGTACTACTAAACCTAAACGAATTACCAAAAAACAAAACAAAAAAGAAAAAGAGAAACAAGATGAGAAAAACAAAGAAAAGACTAATCCTGACAAATATGAAATGAAATGTATAAAATGTAAAAATTATATAATACTGTATAGAAACTCTACTCTAGTATTATATGTTTAGGAAGAAAAGAAAACAACACAAAAAGAAAAACCGCCTTGTAGCAACGTTTGTAAGAAATTTCTTCATACGGTCCAAAACATCTCTGACACGTCATTCACTGTTTACATTGTAGCGTAATGATCCACTCGTGATGTCGACACCAAACCGGTAGGCATTCCCGATTTGGAAGGAGTAAACACTGTCGATCTTTTGGGAGGGTAAACCAAAATGCCCACATTGTTGAAATTTCGAAAATACCAAAGGAGCGGGAGGGAAGGTCACTAAGTTGTAAAGACTTGAAAGAGTTACGCTATACAGAATATAATATCTAACCAAGCACTTTTGTATGTTTCCATATCCAAAAGCCTTGACAAAACTAACTACTACTTCTTCGCTTGGTAGTTTTTCAGACTTCTGCCAAAAGACCTCGCTTAGGTGAGTCATCTTTTTCAACTCTATTTCAGTAACGACTGCTTTTGGTTTCGTAGAAACCAAACACTCAGTGAATAGCCTTGAGCCCCAGCTGCTGAAAGTGGAGTTTTGTTGCATGTTACATATAATAACTGTATAGTTTTTGTAGGTTGGCTTTCTTGAAAAATTTGGTACAAGAGATCGTTGGAAAGAGTTCTTGATTGGAATCATATTTCTATTCTTGTTGTCTTTGTTTCCGGTTATACAATTTCAACATTCTTTTGGTGGTGGCAATTCATAGTTGGTGTAATTTTGTAGTTGTATGATTTCTTGGTAGTCAATTTCTAATATAGTTTCTTTGTTGGACCCTGTTGCTAGGACCTCGAACATCTTTTATATAGGTCATAACTAAATTTTGGCCAATTTTGGTCTAATTTGCTAAAAACAACAAAACTATATTTGTTTAAATAACTTCTGATCCAGTAATCAAAATTAAAAAAAACCTTTTTTTTTAAATGCACATCACTGAAAGCTTCATTTTAAAAAAAAGCTCGTCCAAATTGAACCACTAGATGCCAAGATAGTTGGCAAAAACCTTTTTTTTGCTTCTCAAATTTTATGAGTTTTTGCTAAAATGTGTAACATATGACTTCTGTACTAGATATCCAGGGTCCTCTGTTGCTAGTATAAGTTAGCATAGTGGTCTACTTCTGGCACAGCTCTTGTTAAGCATTATTGCTAGTAAGAAGGTAAGTTTGTTGGTATAGAAGCTTGGTTCCACTATTGTTGTATTTTTATTACTAACTTTTTTTTTGAATAACATTGTTTGGTTGAGTAATTGTTGCTATAGCTATTTTGGTGTCATTGTTATTATAAATTTGTTGTGGCTAATATCATTATCAGATTGTTGTTACTGGTTTGTTGTTATTAGGAATATAGTTATTGGCCTTCATACTAATAGTATGTTTTCTGTGATTTTACTAACCTTTATGCTATTGTTGTTAGTAGCGCTATTTGTCACTTTTACAGTTCTGAATTTGGTCTATTTTAGAAAAGTCAGATTTCATTTGTTCATTTATATTTTTCTAGTTATAAATGTATTATTAATACTATTTTTTCTAGCATGTTTTTGAGCCCTTTAGGAGTTGTGGAGCATATATATTCATGGTTTTGTAGCTTTGTTGCTGTTTATTCTTTGTTGCTGATGATAAATTTATATATATGCACTGATTTTTGGAATTTATAAAAAAATCTTATTTTTTTAAAACTTTAAAGCTAAATAGTTTTTGATTTACTGGTCAATTTTAAATGATTTTACTACCAAACTGTTCATCTCTTTAAGACGATTCCAATGAGCTAAAAATTATAAAAATCCAATCACAGGGTCATGAGAAAATGCACTATCAAATAGGTGATACATCTGAAATTGGTTTGATCTATAACAAACCAATTTCAGGTGTATCACCTATTTGATAGCACATTTTCTATAACCCTGTGATTGGATTTTTATAATTTTTAGCTCATTGAAATCGTCTTAAAGAGATGAACAGTTTGGTAGTAAAATCATTTAAAATCGACCAGTAAATCAAAATTTGTTTAGCTTTAAAGTTTTAAAAAAATAAGCTTTTTTTATAAATCCAAAAATTATTAAATTCCTATTAGTGGTAGATTTTGATGTGTTTTATAAATTTGTTAGTTAGAGTTAGGGATAGTAAAGTCAGTCCAAGTTCAGTCTTGATTCTAGAATTTGTAAGTCCAACTATATGAACCTAAAGACCAGGCCCTTATATAATAAGTCCTAAAGCTTAGACCTAATCAAAATTAATTTAGATTTAAGTTCTTGAAATAAGTTACTGATACTTTTTAATTAAAATATTTTTTATTATAAATACTAATTAGTTAAAAAACATATTTATTATATAATATATTTATTATTCTAAAAAAATTATTATAATATACTATTATAATTTGCATTAGTCTTATTAATACTATATAATATAGCAAAATTAGATTATAGTATATTATAATATTAGTAACATTCTTATTCTAAATTATAATTTTTTAAAAATTTGATTAGTTGAATTTAGAATTTAGTAATACTAATATACAGTATATTACAATCTAAAAAAGTTTATTTACAATGAATATTATTAAAAACCAAATTTATGCAACTAATAAAACAATCTGTTAAGTGAAGCATATCTAAACTTATCTATAGTATTATATAGATATAATATGCCTATCAAAAGTTTAAATTGTGTTAAACATATTACTGTACTATTTTATTACTAATATATTTTAAATTCTTATATATTTTATATTAGAACCTATTGTGAACTTATGAATTTAGGTCCTAAAATTAGAATCCAGTCTTTAAAAAACCAGATCCCAAAACTAGGTTCTAGAGTTCCAGACTTAAGACTTTACCATCTCTAATTAGAGTTAGGGTGAAGTTCAGAGTATAATATTAGTTTAAATATATGTTTAAAGAAATAGAGCAAAGCATAAGCAATAGCCAAAACAAAGTGACTATAAGGTATTGCTAAGTATAAGCAAAGCAATACAAACTGTACTAAATATATATTTGCTATAGCTAATAGAAAAGTTAAAATCATAACTCTTAAATAAAATATCATTTTTATATAAATAAATTAAAATTTTACTAATTGATTCTAACTTTGTACTTTAAGAAAATTTGGTTAGCACTTAAAAATATATTTTTTTTTTTGATTTATAAAAATAGATATAATAATTTAGTTTTTAGTATTGACAAAACACGTAAACAAACAGATAGTACAGAGTAAACAAATTGACTAATCCAAAAAATTAGGCCTTTATATATATGATTAAAGCTAAGGTATACTATTATTTAGCTCAACCCGGCCCATACAGAGACCTAACCACATAGTTGATGTAACAGCCAAGCCTCAACCCGTGATGCAAGACTGACTCAAGCTCATAACTTTGAACCTGTGATACAAGACTAACTTGAGCCCATGACACAAGTTTGATTTGAGACCAGAAACCCGATTTAAGCCGTGACATGAATCTAGAGATTCGATTATTATAAAATAATTCAGTAATATCGTAGCAAAGGTGTCATTGCATAAGTTATGTAATAGAATAGTTGAATATATGAATTATGAGATTACCGAATAGAAGAAATAATGCTTTAGTATTAGTAATTACAATTGTAGTAGCTTAGACAAATAGTATATAAAAGCCATACAAACCTTATGTACAATCCAGTCTGTTCAATCGTTAATAAAATCCTTGTTCTTAGATTATTTTTGTCTGTTACAGTTGATAGAATGCTTAATTGAGCTGAATCAAGCATAGTGGTATCAACAAAAGTTTTACCTTTGCATAAGTGGTTTAAGAATCAAAAATTTATTGATATATTTAGAGCTTTAAATTCTGGTTTTAAAAAGTTTACTTGGTCTGGTCAAGAAATGAAGACTAGAATTAATTAGATCTGAATATCAGAAGATTTAAGCCTTGGATTATATAAAAGATGCTAAAATAATCATAGCAAGTAACTATGAATAATAATAGCAGCAATTTCATATAAATGATAGGTAAAAATATGTAATATTAGAGATAAAAAAGAAAAGTTCAGCAAGAGTGGTTTATATGTATGACAAAGCAGCAAAAGCAAAGAAGAATTAGAAGAAGTATCAAAATAATCTTGAAGTTTTCTTAAAGCAAAATAAGGGCTTAAGTAAATATTTTGAGAATGGATTGAAAAACAGTATTAATATTATATGGAATATTATTTATAATGGTATCAAGTATGATACAAACAAGAATTTACTCAAAAAGAAGATAGTTAAAGAGGAGAATAGCATAAAATAGAAAGTTCAGAAAACAGAGCTACACAAAACAAATATACAGTTGAGTAAAGTTATAAATAAAGTTAGAAAATTATTGGCAGAAAAAGTTTTGTTATGAAGTTTAGAAAAGTTGAATAAAAAAATTGTAGCAATAAATAGGAAGGGTAATTGTAGCAGTGTTGTACGTTTTGGCTGTCCAAGGCCTTTTTTGGCCTTGTCCACATCCAAAATGTCCAAGCGTCCAAAATTGTCCAAAGCTTATACAGGCTTTAATAATTATTAAATTTGTCTAAAAAATATATGATTATATATTTTTTGAAGTGCTAAACACATTCTAGTTAAAATTAAAATAGATTGTCTTAATAAAATTTTAAGTAATTTTACTTTATTTAATTGTCCAAAATTGTCCAAAATTGTCCAAACTACTGTTCAAAGCTGTCCCGTGACAACACTGCCAGTAGTACAATCAGACAATAAGAGAAAGATTGCAATTTGGCTACAGCAAGCAAAGATAAAGTGAAAAGTGTTGAAAGCATAAAAGAAAAGTGAGTTAGAGAAACAGATTTGAAAAAATATAAGAAGTGCAGTTGATAGAAAGTGTGAAAGGATTGTTTGCTTGACAAATCAACCAACAAGTCAGAATTGATAGAGTGAAATCTAAAATTATTAAATTCTAGTTACAGAATTCAGAGATCGTTATAGATTTGTGTTATTTTAATATAATTATTAAAAATAATACAAATCTATAACGATCTCTGAATCTCGTGATCAGAATTTAACAATTTTAGGTTCATTAGAATCGTCTCATTGAGACGAGCATTTTGGTAGTAAAATCATCAAAATGGATCACTGGTTTAAGAGTTATTTAATATTAAAGTTTATAAGATCTTAAATAATAATTTTTGACAGTAGGACTAAATCACACCACTGGTGTTCAACACCAGTATGCGGTATAATTAGGGTTGGGGCACAGGGGCATGCCTATGGGCATGCCAAAAAGCAAAAGGCATGCCAAGTCACATGATACAATCAGTCAATCCTATTGGCCAAAAATCAAATACTTTACAATAGCATTTTTTATTTTTTATTCTTATATTAACCAAAAAAAATCTTCTAGATGATTACTCTGTACAAGATCTAGAGGTTTAAAATTTGTGTACAATATCTATTAACTTTATAGAACATGATCAAAATTTAAAATAAGAATCCAGTACAGTATGTATTTATTTTATGTACTCATATAACTCTTAATATCTATATACCATAAATAGATGAGATCACCCAAATATTTAAACTAAAAACCTTTATATATTCATTTTGCTCTATTAGATATAAACCATTATACATCAGATATTAAATTTAAAAGTAAATCCAATGGATATCTAATGGATTTACTATTAAATTTTGTGTTTGATGAATAACGGTTCATATTTTTATGCCTTATAAATACAAAAAATACTCAAATATAAAACATAAAAAATGTATTATATTGATATAAGTTAGCTTACAAAATATGTAAAAAAATTTTGACTTACTGCAAATATTGATCTCATTATTTACTTGATAATCAAATATTATTGATCACAGTGTTTCGAATTAAAATAGTTTAAGTGTTTAGTAGAATTTTACAATATATATATATGTATTTTTTTTCTGTCAAATCTTTTGTATTTAACGGTAACGGTATAAACATTTGTATAGTAAATCATATAAAAAACTCAATCATGATTAGTCAATTATAGGTTTTTAAGCTATAATTATAAACAATTTTGATTGGTTAATTTTTTATCATGTGATTTATTTGGGCATGCCCTAAGGGCATGCCTCAAGCCAAGGCATGCCTACCAAGGCATGCCGATTTTTTTACCTGTGCCCCCAACCCTAGGTACAATATGAAGATCAATATCAAAAAAATAAACAAAAAAAATAAACAAAAGTTAAAGTTGATAAATGTTGAGTTAGAGTTAATAGTTAGGGTTAGGGTGAGGCATAGTATATAGTAAAATTTCGCAAGGGAGTTTTTTTTTTAAAAAAAAAGATGGTTTCATAGATAAAATTTTGAGTTAGAAGGTATTTTTTTAAAAAAAATAACAAAACAACAAAAATTTTATGTTACACCTGATCTTTACGTTACACTGCATTTAAAAAATTTGATTAGTGAAATCATTATGGTGTTGAGCACCAGTAGTGTGATTTAGTAAAACTGATTTTTAATATATATGAAACAATACGTATATATCACACCAGTGGTATTCAACAAGGACCCCAAAGGACTCTGATACAACTTAGATAATTCTAAAAAAGGAGGTTGGCTAAAGCGGAGTGAAATTTGGTTAGGGTTAGGGTTACCTTTTTGATGCAATTATTGTTAGAAGGTTATATAGATATCAATAATGTAATTTATACAGTATGTAGATCATATATTGAATTAACTCCACTTTAGTCGACCTCTAAAAAAGGAAATTTTGCATGGAAATTCATCAAACATTGCATTTTTATATAGTAAATTTTCAAATTTTGCTCTATTTTATACATCTATTTGGTTAAAATACTGCTAAAATTATACAAACTCAGATCTGAGTTGTATCAGAGTTTTTCAGGGTCCTGTTCAACACCAGTAAATACAAATTATAATATGCAAAAGATTTTTTGCTGTTAGGGTTAGAGTTAGAGTTTGGGTTAGGATTTGGGTTAGGGTTTGGATTAGAATTAGTATATACCAAAATTTTGCAAAGAATTTTTTTTGTTAGAGCGTGAAGATAAGTTTCTTAGACAGAATTTTTTGATATAGACAATTTTTGAAAAAAACTACAATTTTCAAAAAATTTAGATTATACCTGATCTTCACATTACACAAATTTTATGAATTTTGATTAACCAAAACACATGTAGTGTTGAACACCAGTCCATACGAAAATAATATAATTAAAGCAGACAAATCTATATAACGATTTTGGGATTTTGTAATTAGATTTTAATGATTTTAGGCTTATTGGAATTGTCTTATAGAAATGAACATTTTGGTAATAAAATCATCCAAAACGGATCACTGGTTTAAAAATTTTTAATAATTTTAGCCAATCAAATCGTGGTATTTGACGATCAGATAGGGAGGAGGATAGCCTCTTAGTAACAAAAAATCAGATGATAAATGGCAATTCCTTTAGGAAAAGAAATCTGAGGTATACAGTATGAGTATTTGTATTGCTTGTCAAAAAGAGAACAAAACTCTTGACCACTTGACAGTAATACAATGTACGATAGTACTGGGAAATGATAGAGAAGGTTGCTAGTAAAGGTGCATGAAAGAAGCTTGATAATATAAGTAAGGCATTGTTACCCAAGCCTAACTTTAAGAAGATTAATTTTGAGAAATGAGGAGAAGCTGACAGAAAAGCTATATTAGAGGATTGCTTGTCAATGATATGGTAGATAAGCTATAGAAAGCTAAGATTGGCAAGAAAAAAGGCTATCAATGTTTGGATTTTTATTCAAGAAGCATTGAAAAATATTTTTATAAAAAAATATAGCAAAGACAATAATATAAAAAAATAAATTAGTAGAGAAAGATAATAAAATTTTAATAAAAGATAAGCGTAAAAAGCATGAAAAATGAGTTATACTAAGAAAAGTAAAGTATTCTAATGTAAGATTAGGAGAAGATAGTTTGTTAAATAATAGAGTTAAGAACAATTGATACCAAAGAAGAAAAAAAGTAGGTGGAAGGTTGTTTGTTCAAGAGGTAGAAGATAGAGTTGTAAATAGTATTGTGCTATTTTGGTTTGGTTTGTAAGATAGCCAATATAAAATTCTGGGTCATATATGACTTAGTGCAATAGATCGCATCTGGGCACAAATTAAGGTAACCAGATGATGCTAGGCTTGCAATTGCAATAGTATTTACTAGAATTAGCTTAATTAGATGATTCAATTTGTATTTAAGCACCGACAAGACTGTCAAAGAATAAAAAAAAAAAATTTTTAATAAATTAAATGAAAAAAATTATAATATTACCGATTATATTGATTATATAATCTGGAGTGCACTAAAAAGATTATAATACTGTCAATCACATGATCCAGAGGTGCATCATGGTGCAGGTGTACTATTTTTTAAAATCCTTATATTTAATATAGATCTAAAATATTGTAGAATCTATATATAGATCTTTTAATAAATACAAAAGGTTTTTAATAAACTTCCAAAAATTCTTAATTACTAATAATTTTTATAAAATTATTTGGTTGTAAACAAGTAACTAAAGTTATATTCTATAGAGTTTAAAAAAAAAGTTTTTAATAAAGTTTACTTGATATACACATTTTTGAAGCCCTATGTGCAAAGTTAATATTAGGATATTTCTAAACAAACCTTTTTTTAAACAGTTTAACAAAAAAACTGTTTACTAACAAATGCACAACTAAAAATTTTTTATTTAATAATATAAGACCGTAAACGAGTTTGTATAATCTATAGGAGCTGATTTGCATAAGATTTAGGGAGTGTGGCACAGCAAAAAATTTTGGTATGCCATTAACCAAAATTTAAGGGTAGAGGGTACTATTTTAAAAATTTAATGGTAAATTTTTTTTATATTTAATTTTATGAAAAATTATAATAAATAAACTAATTATATTTTAAGCCAAGTTTGTAGAGCAGGCTTTTCTAATTCTAACGATAGTAAAATCATTAAAATTGGTTAAAAACTCAGTAAGATATGAAATTTTAAAAATTGGGTATTAAAATTTAGTAATAAAACTAACTTATAAATTTACGTAAATTGACCAATCAGCATTAGCAATTTTGTGCAACCCAGAAAATTTTTGGCCAACCCAGAAAAACTTTATGATATATACAAGTATATTTTTTTAAAATATAATAATAGTTCAAAATTTTACCATAATAGATAAATTGGTTTATTTATATTTTGTAAAATTTTAATAAAAATTAGTTGTAATTTAAAAAAGTTTTATTAGTAGCATATATCAATTTTATATGAAAATTTCAAAATACCATATAAAAACTATATAAAAATGATCTACGTACCCTCTACCCTTAAACCATGCCATACTATAGACGTGCTATTGGCATGGCATAATACGATTCAACAATTTTTTTCAAAATTTCTCTTATGATTTATGTTGTTTGATTTTCTATTGGGAATATTTTGGAATATCCAAATATCAATTTAACCAAAACAAAGCATATCATATAAGAGGCATGCCCATGACTACTGAGTCACACATCCTAATAAGATTATATATGTGTAACATGATACCCTATCCTTATAGAATATAGTTGCATTTGTTATTAATAATAATTGTCGCAGATCATAATATCTACATTCTATACTTAACCTGCTAGCCTTCTAAAACCCATTAATACTTGTTTATTATAATTTTTTTTAAAACTAACCCTAACCCTAAAAAATACACCCCAAAAAAATTTAGTTTTTGAGATTTTATACTATCATTTCATTTTAATCTGGATTTCATTATGATCTGTCACAATAATTAATAAAAAATTAATAACTAACTCCATTGGTTCTATTGTAGCAATTTTTTAATGGAGTATATCCATCGCCAACCCTGCCCCCAACCTGCTAACATCCGAAATTAGGTTGTTTTTAAAGAAAAAAAGGTGGGGCAAATAATTTACCCATGTGATGAATAAATAATTTCAATTTTTTTTTTTTATCTAAAATAGCTAGCGAATTATGATGAAGCGAAACGCGCTTTTTTTTTTTTTTTTACCTATTATTGTATTAACGAATCAGTCTATCATAATTGTCAACACAATTAAAGCCGTTACCCCGACCCGAACTTTCGATTAGTGATGTAACTTTTAACGATATAACGATATATCAGTGACTACTTAATACGTGTGACTACTTTATATGTTGTGACTATTTTATATATTTTTTTATATATTTTATATGTATATACTTCACTGTACTATTCGCTATAAAAATTTTAATTGTATCATAATTTTTACACTGGAACGATACCCAGAGTAAATGATTACGTAGGGTCAAGTTAAGCCTGAAACTAGTTTCGCAAGTTACAAAGTTACAATGAGATAATAGATTTACAATGAAAAAAAAAATTAACCTTAAACATGGAGTTATCAAGATCCTTATTTTAAATAGTTGAAAAATTAAGAGAACTTTATTTTTATTATAGCTCAGAAATTATATAATTTTTTTGAATTAAAGTCGTTTAAAATTTTTAAAATTGATAAATTGAAAGCGTAATCAAAAAAGTTCAACATTAGGAGTAAACCTACTTTTTTTATTATTTAAAAGTTTTTTTTATTGTTTTATATAATTATATGTTTAGTCAAAAGCCAAATTGAAAAAAAAAGGTTATTATATTAATAAAAAATATGCATAGCAGATAGTAAATTTTGTATGATGAAATCAGATTGGTTACGGAGTTGATCGCGATAGTAACCAATTAACGTTAATCAAGTTTTACAGTATTTAACTACAGTATTATCTACAGTAGTATTAATATTATTAATCAGGGATATTTGAGAGGTTCTCACCAAATTTATAATTTTTTATTTAAACCATTCAAAAATTATTTAGTATGTATCGATATATTAATTAAAGCTTATCTTTTACGTAGTTTGTAAAGTCACAGATACCGGTACTAGCGTTAGCGTTAGAATATCAATAAAAATATCTGATATAGTATGACATATATACTGTACTAATTTTGTATGACGTAAATATGACGAACTGGTAAAAGGTAGCTACATTAACATTATTATTATACTGAGTTTAGCTGAAATATACAAGTCACACACGTTATACTTACGTAATAAGGTTGCGAAGTTTCACATCACACAGGATGCTATGATAGTATTTTAGTAGAATGTGACTCTTTTGACCTTTCGGTTCGAGCCTAGAATAAATTCGAAATCAAAAGTTAAGACTGGAAAAACGAAAATATTATTTTTGGTAAATTTTTTTTAGAGCTTTAATTGATATATATATATCTGATATATATAGTCGCAGGGGGTTTAAATTTGGTTTCATATTACTGTATAAGATATTTACTTAATACAGTAATAATCAGATATATACAGTATTGGTATTTAAGTTATTATAGAGAATCTTATTTCATTTGACGATGCATATAAGAGTAATCAATTATATATAGTTCCAAATTATATTTTGTATACAGTATATTACCATGGATTAGTCAAACGAAATATGAAAAAAAAAATAAATTTTAATTCGTGTATCAAATAGGGTTGGGGGCACGGGAAATTTTTGGGGCATGCCTGAGGGGGCATGCCTTTGAAGGGGGCATGCCTCTTTATGCCCCGGGCATGCCCCCTATACATATAACAAAATGATTACAAACGATCAAAGTAAATTTTACCAACTACCTGAAAATCTTTAATAAACGTGCTCGTATTTTGTGTCTGTTGATTGTCTACTATTCCGAATTGTTCTGATACTTTTATCATTTTTTTGATAATCTCCAATTTAATTTCAACTCCATCGTAATTTGGTAATTTACTTCAAGACTATACTTGATCTAAATTTTCTCAGTACATTGCATATGATTTGATGACTATTTGATCAACTAGGCTGAACTATAGATGCTGGTAAAAATAATTTCACCAATTTCACCAATTCACTACCAATTTCACCAATAGTGGTGAAATTATTTCACCACATTTCACCACATTTCACCAGCATCTATAAACTGTACACGCCATATATATATAAATATTGCATTCATTTCAACTTATAATTTTTACTATAATTGTTGAATCCTTTACTAGTGATTGGACCCGGGTGGCACCACCCGGGTCACCCGCGGGTGGGTCGGGTGACCCGAGTTGAGTTGTAGCGACCCGGGTGGTTGACCCACAGGTTGACCCGCGGGTTGACCCGCGGGTCAACCCGTAGGTTAACCTGCGGCTAGTGATACAAATCGAAATCGAAATTAATCGATTAGTTGGTTACATCAGGAAATTTATATATATAGATATTGATCGATATATAGCACTTAATCGTTTTATATCGATTATAAAATATCATTATATATCGATTAATTGGATAAAAATCGATATATATCATTTTTTATATTAAATCGTTATATATCTATAAATCGGTTATAATCGTAATTATTTGAAACGATATATGACGATTAGCAGATCTTTAATGATTACATAGTGTTTTGATCGCAT
>QKWP01001377.1:63182-73612 GCA_003550325.1 Gigaspora rosea
GCATTAAGCTTAATGCCGGGTTAGGGTACCACTAGATTTAGGGTTAGGGTGGGCCGGAATTATGTCTAACCCCGCCGGGGGTATTATCATGATAGTGCCCACCAGCATTAAGCTTAATGCCGGGCAAAATTAAACTTGTGTAACGTTACACGACATTAGTGGCGTGTAACCAAAAATTATTTTTGCTTTGTGTAACACAATTCACGTGTATATATGCAGATCTGCATCAAAAAAGTAAGCGTAATTTTGGGGTACATACAGGAGTATCAAAAAAGTAAGTGCAGGAGTATCAAAAACGTAAGATTTGCGTCAAAGGGCATGCCCCAGGGGCATGCCCCATGGGCATGCCTCCAAGCCCCGTGCCCCCAACCCTAGTATCAAAAGATTATATTAATTATTATTAATAATATTTATAAAAAAAAAAATATTTCTAAAAATATTTCTAAAAATACAGTATAATCCAAAGTCTAAGTCTAGTCTTGAACTGGATGAATTATGATCAATTTAATGAATTCTTTTGCTAACTAATAATTTATTACTTGGACCCTGATTTTAACAATCAATTTAATGAAATCTTTTGATCATACATAATCTGCTATTTGGATCTGATCTTTTTTAATTCAAGAATTCTTTGTCCTAATACTTCTAATACTGTCCTAATACTGTAATATATTATAAATCATAACGGGTACCGACAAAATCCCGAATTTCCGAAAATAAAAAAAAAATCCCGACATAAACATGTGATGATTAGTACTCAGATAGTTTAATAAACGGTAACAAATTACCCGACAATTCCGACAGGTCGGATTCTTTAGCATAACATATCTGATATCTGATATAGAATATGCTTCGAAAACGGAAAATTTATTAAAATCCTAATTCAGTAATTATCGTAATTATCGTAATTATCGTAATTTTTGAATTAAAATTGATTAAATTGATTAAATTTGTTGGAAATTTCGCAAAATTTATTAAACTTTGATATATTTTTATATTTTTTACTTTTATTGTTATAATCATCAAATTTCCCTCGTGTAATTTCTGTATTTAAAGTTTTTGACAGTATAAAGATGGACAATGCATCGCACCCCAATTGGTTTACTTTAATTAGCTAACGTTTGGCTATTCAATCCCTCCGCAGTGACACAATATTACTTTTTTCGTTATCTTATTCACTGATAGTAGTTTAGTCTTTTTCAAAACTTAAAACCTGTCATCAAAGGAGGGCTCGTCTTTTTTTTTATTTTACAGTTCTTACACTCTTTTACCTTTATTTATCCTAGCTTCTTTTTTCTTTTTTTGTCTTGACTGGAAAAGGCTGCCCTCTATTCGTTTCCTTTTACAATATTCTCAATTCAAATTTTTCTCTTTATCGACTATGGCTTGTACTGGCGTATGTAAAGGTTGGATCAAACATGCTACTCTTATAAACAACTGTTATCCTATAAATCCGGGTGAGACGGGTCCCAGATCTAGTGAGCTTTCTTATCTCGTGTTTTATGCAAACTCAAAGCCTGCTAAACTCACAAAATGTGGTGTTTACCTGGAAAAAAGAGTATTTACTGACGTTAAAAAACGCAGGAAACAGTAAGAAGTGGTGTTCTTTTTTTAATAATAGATCTACGATTTATGGTTAACTATTCTTCTTTTCTCTTTTTTTTTTTTTTTTTTTCTATTTTAGGGATACTGAAGTTTCTTTACAAATTATCAAGGCGCTTCTGGAAGCATGCCATAATAATTTGAACTTGTTTTCAAAAAATATTTTAAAGATCATTACTTCCTCCTTGAGTACAAGTGATATTGATTTGGTAGCTTGCGCTACTTCTGTAGTATGTTTCATTTAATCATATTAACGCAATTAAATATATATATATATATATAATAATTAACATTAATTAATATTATTAATTAATTATTAAATTATTGACCCTATTTTTACATTATTTTAGTTCATTACTTTTTGTGGATACTATGATGGTTCTACGCTTGGTGTCGACACTGAATTTACTGAAATTTATGAAAGCTTAATCGAATTATTTGCAAGATACGCAATTACTAAAGAATCCGATATTAATGATGAGAGAAGGTACTACTTCTTTTATTCGCTAAATACTTTTTATATATTAAAAAAAAATAATTAATTTTTAATTAATCCCTAAAATCAGGTATCGGTTTATCGGTATTCACGCTCTTCAAAGCGCGTTAACTTCCGGTGCTTTACATACTGCCAGTGCTAAAGTACAGTTAGAACTTATTGTTCCGGCAATTTTGCATAATTTAATTGATGATCCAGGCAAATTAAATGCCTTACATAAAGCGTATGTGTTATATTAAATGTGTTTCAATAATGTACTATTTAATAACGTTATAATAACGTCATGATTATTAATAGAATTTTATATTTATTATATATATTTCTTAATATATTTCTTAATAAATATATTTCTTAATATATTTCTTAATATATTTCTTAATATATTTCTTAATATATTTCTTAATATATTTCTTAATATATTTCTTAATATATTTCTTAAAGTGACAACAAAAATATAGTCAATAGCGATACTGCGAAAAAATCTCGTCGTTTTTCCGTTAATGTTACGACCATATCTGCTGAAGATATCACTTATTTGGCTTATAATTGTTTGAAACAATTATTCCAATTGAACAATCCCTCTTATATAACTTATTCTCTTGAATCTTCTTTTAATTTCTTGGATAATGTTACCACATGGACTTCAAGTAACTTTACTATTAGCTTAATTTCTGTTATTCTTTCATCTCTTAAGGTATACTTCATTTTTACATTTAAATTGTACATTTTTATTTATTATACTCTTATTATTTTAATTATACTGTCTACTATTATTTCCGATTTCTAATGTCATTTCGATATATCTTATTAGCAACAATGTAGGCACATACTAGTTGACTATATAATACAACAACTAGAAGCTTTACCATCCAACCAAAGTCCTACTCCAAAAAAAGTCTCTCTGGTTAAAACTTTATCTTTCATATTGACTGATGATATCCCTATTGTTGGACTTTCAATACTTGAAATTTTAGATTGTTTGCTTCGTTTATTGTTAAGCTCTTTGAAAAATACTGATGGCATTAATGATTGTGAAAATGCTGCTGACTCTAATGAATCTGATTTATTAATTTGTCAACAACTTATTTCTTGCATTGGTTAATATCTTAATGATTTATTTTTAATACTTTTTAATATTTTTTTTAATGAAAAAAATTATATTTTTAACGTTTATTAAATATAAATATAAATATATATATATATATAAATTTATATATATATATATATTTTTTTTTTTTTTTTTTTTTTTTTTAATAGGTGGTTTGGCAACTCATATTTATTATGCAAATCAAGTCTGTGATATCATTGAATATATTATTCAACAATTACATATACATCCTGAGCAAACTGAATTCTCTCAACTAGGAAGTAGTAACAGTTCAATTATAGAAGGTGTTCCATTATCTGAATTACGTAAAACATTATTGAAATGTTTAGACATAGTTGTAAAAAATAATAAGGAAACTGAGATAAGACATTCTGAAATTACGAGATGTGAAGTGCCTGTAGAAGTATTTCATAGCTCAATTGATCTATGTGTAGATGAAGATCTGGGTACGTTGTATTGTTTTTAATCGTAAAATAATTGTAAATACAATTAGTATCAGTTAGTTTTTAAAATATTGTTATCTTTTTAATAAAAGATGTAAGAGTTACATATGCCAAAGTACTTGCTAAATTTTTGGATAATGGTAATATGCCGAGAGAATTAAAAGATTCAGATCCGACACAGGTTTGTTTTCATAATATTTTATTTATTTTTATTTTTATTTTTATTTTTATTTTTTTAAATTTATTCTTAATTAATTAATTAATTAATTAATATTTATTATTATAATATATAATTTAGTTGACATACTTTAACAAACCAGCTATCTATTTCTTAAATTCACTTCATGTGTCATTATATCAGTATGCAACGTTAAAAAATGCTCGTCCTGCTGATCATGTGGCTTTATTATCATTATTGCGTGCTTTACTGATTCGATTCAGGACTGATCAAATAATTCGTGGTATTCCAGTTGTCTTTAAATTACAGGTAATAATCAATATTATATATATGAGTTATATTATGTAATGAGAATTATGTAATGAATTATGTATCAACTATGTATTAACTATGTATCAAATATTTTATGTATTAATTATATAAATTCATTCTTACATTACAATTTTTTTTTAGTCGGATGCGAAAGATGAAAAGCTTGAGAGCTTTGCTCAGCAAAGAGGATTAGCAAGCGTCATTTTATTATATTTCCGTGATATTGCATCAGTATTAGACATTCCAAAACTACATGAATATATTGATGGGGTAAAATTTTTTATTATTAACTACTATATGTTTACTATAATACAAAATTATATAATTATATAATTATATATTTTATTTCACGCGACAGGTTCAATCTGAACGCATGGACAAACGCCAATGGTCGACTTATATGAATGCTATTTCATCTGAAAATAACATAAATGATACAGCAAATATATTAAAATCTTTTGATGATGAAATTTACGATGAAAATAATTCCCCTTTACAACCTGTTGATGTTTGGCTTGATCGAAAAACAATTGTATCAATGCTTTGTCAACATAAAGAATTAATGGAAATTGGTGGTAAAGATTTAGAAGTCAGATTGATGACTGAATGGAAACCAGATGAAGGTTTCGAAAGTGTTAAAAAAGAAGGTTATCGAATTAGATCAAGCAGAATATTGGAAAATGATAAGCCTCGTATAACTGTTACACCATTTCTTATGTCTTTAGAGGATAGTTCTGGTGATTTGCCAAAACAATCAATCAAAGTGGAGAATCTTAAGGATGCTCTCGGTAAGTATAATTAACAATAATAATTGTTAATATTAATAATAGCTAATATTAATAAATATTAATATTTCATTATAATTCACAAATTCAAAAGCAGTTCAAGTAATCAATGATTCATCTGAACATGACACATCGGTGGCATCAGACATTGAGTCTTTGAACATGGTTCCAATTAACAATGTTGTAAAGAAAAAGAAAAGCAAAACCAACCACAAAAAATCAGATGTAAATGCATTTTTACACTCTTTAGGCACTAAGAATGCTTCAAGGTAGTTTTTTTTTGGATTATGATTTGCTCTATTAAATTTATTTATCTAATAATAATAATAATAATAATAATAATAATAACTTTTTATTTGTAGTACGACGAGCTTAGTAAACCCACCATATCAAAGGTCTTAACATTTATAAAAATGCCAATCTTTATTATTATAATTTTAGTTATTCATTCACTTGTTTTTATCCGGTTTGTTATATTACCAAATTTTGTTACCAAGTTTATTGTATAATATATATTTTAGATCTTCAAATTTATATATATATATAGATATGTATAATTTTGATGTCATATGATTATCGATTACCATTCAATAGACATTTAGATCCAGTTTTAACTGAGATTTTTTTTTACTAACAATTTTCAAAATCAAAGATGATTACCTAACAAATTGTTTTTATATATAAATAAATTGCATTAAAAAAACCCCCTCTTTTTTTTTTTTTTTTTAATGAAATAATCAAATTCTAACGATAATTGTGTTTTTTAGATAATTTAATTGCGAGATAAACAGAATTTTTACAGTAAATCACGATAATGCTAAATATACAAATTAGCATAGCTTTAATATTACATATCATATAAGAAATGATCTATTAAATTTAATATAACTTTAAAATAATTGAGCAAAAAAAATTAACGACTAACATTTCCACGTTTATGTGCAGTCGACAAACATTGATTTACAACTTCCAATAAATGATTATTTTCCAAAGCAGCTGCCACACGTTCTTTATCATTCAACTGTTTATTAACTGTTTACAAATAACCGTTTTTTTTTTTAATTAGTTTATATATAGTATAGTGTATAAAATCTTTTTTTTTTTAAAAAAAAATTGTCTAAAAATGCATACCAGCTTGTTCGGATTGATGAGTACCTTTCCTAACCATAATATCAACTTTGAACCTTTCAGGTAAACTCCGTAAAAGTCTCACACGAATACATAAACCGATTAAAGTAGCCATGGAACAGTGTGGTATAGTTGGAGTAAATTCAATGCTAATGTAAGCATTGGTATCGTCGACTTTAATATGATCAAGTTGTGTTACATTTAATTCTTCAAGTGTTAATGGATGTTCGGGGTCTGATATCGAACGGATTAGATCTATTTTTTTTTTTTAGTAATCGTTGTTATATTTGTGTTAAAAAAACTTTTAAAAATATATATTTTTTTATTTTTTTTTTTTAATTTACTAACCGAATACTTCTTGTGAATCGATCGTGTCTTCAAAGTCTTCTTGTTCTTCTTTTTCTGTTATGATTCGGTGAGAGACTTTTGAAGGAGTATAGATCGTGGGATTTGCATTGATTAATTCAGGCATAATTATAAAATTTTGTTTAAAGAAAATTATTGATCAAGGCCAGTACCCTAAAAAAAAAAAAAAAATTGCCGCTCACGTGAAATTCTACTCTAGCCAACTAGGAATATGCTACGGTACATCTTAACATCTTAACGGCTACATACCTATTAAATTTTATAAAAATTTTAATATATAATTTGATGAAAAGCAACTTGAAGCACTATAGCGAATCCAATATACTGTATAATTATAAAAAGTTGTATCGATATATATAAAAATCGAATTTTATATGATTTATAATAGTTAAAGCTAAAAAATAATATGATTATATCAAGAATATAACTATATCAAAAATAATTATAAAGGGTTGATTAAAATGCACAAAAGCTATACTCAAAAATTAACCAAGTAATTATTGCAATAAAAACATTTTTCTAATTTACAAATCGAACAAACGAAATCAAGGTCATAAGAATCCAACTGGCTTAGGGCCTTAAAAAAAATAAATTGACCCTTGTTGGAATCGAACCAGCAATATCAAAGTCTTAAAACTCCAACTTAGAGCCCTTAAAACCAAAAAAATAAAATAAAAAAGAATAAAAGGACTATACCCCTTGAGGAACAAGGCATAGAAAGGTATGAAACTTAAAAAGAATATCATACCCACACTCATGTCTCATTTAGGTGCAAACAGTGTTTAAAATTTGATGTTCCCATGCTCTCTAAGAACACTAAAGTTTTTTCAAGAACATTATTTGAGAACATTTATATAGATAAAATGTTTTTAAAATATTATTACTACAGTATTAATAATTAAATTATTATAACCTTTTTATTACTATAATAATCTTGTTTAGACTCTTAAGTAAAGTTGCAAAAAAGAAGTTTATAATTTTAATATGGTGCAGAGCACGAAAAGCCATCAACTTTTAACTATAAAATTTTTAAACTTTTATAATTTTTTTAAAATAAAATAAACTAAAAAAAAGTTTTTGTATATTTAATAGCTTTTTAATTAAACTATCAAATCCACAAAAAAAATCTTTAGTATTTTTTATTTTAAGAAGTTTATATTATTAATTTAAAGTTATATATAATTTAAAAATTTGGTGTTTATATATAAAAAAACATAATAAAATTTAAATTTATTAACAAAATTTAAAAATTTATTAATAAAATTTAAATTTATATTAAATTTTTCTGCATTTTTATTGGTCAACCATGTTACACTGCAGCTAAAAAATTGGCGCCTATATATAAAATTTGTTGGCTTTAGGTAATCTCTACCATAGTACTTTAAATACTAAAATTGGTTTAGTAAATCATAAAATTTATATTTTAATCTTTGTAACTATTAGTTTTTTTTTACAAATTTGTAAAAAAAAACTTATATTTGCAAAAAATTAAATAAGTATAATTAGTTTGACCAATTTTAGTATTTTAAAACCAGTAAAATAAGAATGTTTCTGTTTATAACTTTACTTAAAAGCTCAAGATAGGTTTCTATAATAAAAATATAAGCTTTTTTAAAAAAAATAATATTCTATATTCAATAAACTCTTTTTAATAATTATTTGAACTAACTTTTCCAAAACACTATACTACAAAACTTTTTTTGGAGTATTTGGAAATAAGAGTTCTCTTCAGAGCAACTGAAAAATAGTTAAAAAAAAAGTTCTTGGTCTGGGCTCCCTGAAGTAAACCACAAGAACTATTAAAACATAGTTGGTCAAAGAACAGAAGTTTTTGTTATTAAGTTTAAATCTGTATCTAAATCTTAATAGAAGCTGTATATTTTTTTTCTGGCTACAAAACTTATATGATTTCAAACTCACAAAACAAGTTGAACTGCTTGGCGCTTTTTTGTCCTTTTGGCTTTCTTGAAATTTTAACAAAATGAGTATTTTGGTTTACTCTTTTCAAAAGATTAGTAATTTTTACTTTTCAAATTAAAAAATAGCTACCATATTGGACCTTTGTTTCAAATAAATCATGAACCTGTTAGAATAAATAATTAAAACTATATGTAGAATAATAGATTAGTAAAAATTGAAGAAATATTGAAATGAAATTCTTTTTAGAACATTCTTTTTTTATTTAGCTATAGTTTAGTTTTTTTTTTTTTTTTTCTTATCTATATAAATATAATACTTGCAATATTGCAGTATTATATAATTTTTTTTATAGTTTAGCACAAGCAAAAATAGTGCCTTTTTATTTTATCTTCTTTTGTCTTTTTCTTCTTTTTTTTCATTTTCTTTTGTATAGTTTTTTGGTAATTCATTTAGATAGTAGTAGTTTATCCTCTTTTAGTACATATATAGTTAGACCCCTCTAAGTGCACATTTCTAAGTATATGGTATATAAAAACCCTCCTAGTATGTACACCTCTGCTTGGTCCCAACTCATATTGTATAACAATTATAAAATTTAATTTTTTTAAATGTACACTTTCTCTAAGTACACATTTTGCATTTTTTTCACTATGATTTTAAGGAGTGTGCACTTAAAGGAGTTTGCCTATATTTTTTATTTTTTTTTATTTTTTGTTTTTTTAGCAGAATTTTTTTGTTTAGAAAGTTAAAAGAAGAAGGTTTTTAAGTAAATAGTTTGACAAAGTTCTTGGTCTAAAATTAGCGCAGCAGGTTGTATTTGTTCTTGTATAAAAAGAAAAGGTAATATTAGACTTATATAGTAGTTCAAATTTTATATTTATAATTTGTTGTATTAACATTAGGGGAGTAACAAAAATCAGGTGATTTTTTAGGGGGGGGAGGGGGTAAAAAAAGTTGAAATTATATATAAGAACCTGACTATATATATATTAAAGAAGAGGGAGGGGGTAGGCCTCTGATAAAAAATAATCAGATGATTAATGACACTGCCCTTATGAAATAAAAGTAATAGCAAGACTACCTAAAACCAAAAAATATATATATATAATAAGAATATTAAAAAATTTTTAAAAACATTAATCTCTAAATTTAGTTTATTTAAGAATATAATTTTAAATCTAAAATTTAAATACTGGATAAGAGACCAAAAACTTTTTGCTATGAATATAAATAATAAGTTGTATAGAATATATTAAAAAAAAAGAAAAATAAAGTGTATTATTAAAAATATACTATCTTCTTATAAATAATTTTCATTCTTTGCAAAACTTTTTTATTACAAAAAAAGAATTATAACCAAAACTTCTTGAGAATTGATAGACTCTAAGTAAAAAAAACTTAGTTTTGCAAATAATTGAATACTATAAACTTAAACAAAGATTTTACTATGATATGATATAAATCAAGTATTAATAAAATCCTAAAAAATATAATTTGATTCATTTTTAATTTATTTTTTAAATTGAATTTTAAAACAATAAAATATTAGTAAAATTTTTGTTTATACAGATCAGCTCGAAGAAGTCAAAAAAACAAAAAAAAAACACAAGAACATAAAATCAGCATTCTAAACCTATTTTGGGCCATTAATAAAAAATGTCAGAAAGGTAATTTACCTAAAGTAGTCTACCATATTATTGTGGACACTTTTAAAAATTTATACAGAGCTAAATATATAAGATATTAAGCTAAAAATTAAATTATAAATTCTTTAAATCTATATCTTTTAAATAAAAAAAAGTTTAAAAAATTTTATGCTACAGTTTTTAAAATAATTAAATTTAAGTAAAATTTTAGATTTTTAAGTTTGACCAGTTTTATTGTTGTACAAAATTAATTAAAAAGGGTTTGAAAATTCCACGCGTTATCGACCAATCAAAACTGATCACGTGAACACGTGATCAATTGCTTGTACCCGGCCAATCAACATCAATTGCAAATTTTATAAAAAAATTTTAAGATTTTTTTATTAAAAAAAAAAAATACAACGATAATTTTATTAAAAAAAAAACAAGAATACAACAAACAATAA